>CAUOFW020009035.1:54117-98000 GCA_963454935.2 Ilex paraguariensis
TATATATATATATATATATATATATATATATATATATATATATATATATATATTGTTTTACACACTACACTCCGACGCACTCCTGTATTGCAAGTGGTCGCAATATGCATGCCCATCTTCTCTCAAAACCTCATGGAAAATTCGATCTTGAAGAACTGGTGTTTGATCTGACTCAGGAACCTAAGACAATTACTCTTGAAATTTTTTCAACGATTTGGATTAATGAATTAATATTCCTTAGATATCTTATAAAGAGTCAAATATAAAATTATTTAAAATTGCATAAACATACAAGGCTTGCCATTTTCCAGTTGAAATGGAACACAATACCTATTGGGCCATAAAAACTCTAAACATAAATTTGAGAATAGCCGAAGAGAATAAGAAGCTTGAATTGAATAAGTTGGAAGAGATTCGAAGAGATGCATATGTGAGCTCTAAAATTTCAAAAGTGCGGGCTAAGATATTTAATGACAAATCCATTGTAAGGAAGTCATTTGAGCCCAACTAAAAAGTGCTCTTATACAACGCTCGTCTTTCAATCTTTCAATGAAAACTCTGATCTAGTTGGGATTGCCCCTATCTTGTCAAGGTGGACTACCCCAATGGAGCTGTGGAAGTCACAAACCCCGAGGATGGCAGGACATTCAAGGACAATGGTCAAAGACTTAAGTCATTCTTTGAGGGGTTTAAAGGTTAAGGGGTGGAAGAGGAATTGGTGGATCTGGTTTACTCGGAGTTATTGGCGGAATAACTGTCCTTATGTTCTTTAGTGTACAATTGTTTTTAGTTACCTTATCTGTTATGTTTACTTATTTTATCTTTGCATATAGTCTTGTTTTCTTATTGTAGATATTGGTGTTTTTGTCAAAGGTCAAGTGTGAGGATTTATCTAGCCCTACTCATCTTTTTACAGTCCTTCATTGCATTTCATACCTTTTTTGTTGCATTAAGGATGATGCATGAATCAAGTTGGGGGGGGGGGTGAGGTGCACCATTTGTATGATACACCAATGGCTGTGAAATTTTTTTTTGATAATACCAATTTTTGTGGTGAAATTCACCTTTCACATATCACGCAAATTTTTGTTTACAATTGTTACAAATTATGTGAAAATTTTGAATTTTTTTTTGAAAAATATTTCAAAAGTTGATCCGTATTCCCCTATTTAGAGTGTTATGGGTTTGTTGGCATGTTGATCGTTGCTTTGAACCTTGAATACATGAGCACACTATAAAAGTTCATCCTATGCGTGGGTATCACATATGTATTTGCTTTTGAACTAAACCATAAGTGCACTATGAATGTGTAATTTTGGCAATTTATGGATTGGATTCATATTTTAGTGCTTGACATGAATAGTGGAGATGAGTAAGGACCCATGACAGTTTTAGTGTCAATCCTTGTTGGAGGGAACTTACATTTACTCAATGAACAATTTTTCAAATTTCAAATTTGTTCAATAATCTCATTATGCTTGTTTTGGCTAGATGCATTTGGGTAGTGGATTGACTTTATCTTGATATGTACAATGCTCCCCCATGCCCATCTAGAAAGGATCTTAGGCCATCTTTGATTTGCTTTGAGGCTTAGCCCTTTTTATTGTAAAAATTTTATCCCCAGTGCCATGATTGAGCCTTAATTGTAAATTCATTTTCATGCCACACAAGTTTCCAAGCCAGTGCAAAAAGATAAAAAATTTACCACACCTTCGTTGTTCCGAGAGCTGACTATGAGTGATCATAAAAGAGAAGGAATTATGGTGTGGAAACTCAAACAAAAGGGATGAATGATGTTTAAACTCAGAGTTGAATGGAAAAAGAATGAAAATCCAAGAAAAGGAGGAAAAAGGGGTGAAAAGAATAAAAGAATGACAAAATGAAAGGAAAATGTTAAGGAAAAGCTAGAAAAAGAATAAATGGTGTGGTGATGGTGTTAGACTGAAAATCCCATGAAAAACGAGGTGTTTTTGAAATAAAAATCTTTCACTCAGAACAACCCTCTTTGTTATCTCATTCCTTCATTTCATTTAGCTCAATATCACCCCAATGCCCCATTATAACCCTTGAAAGTCCTATATGATCTAGTGAAGCATGTGAGATGAATACTTCTAAAGAAAAAGAGAAGTTGATTTGCTATCTAGTGCCCTAGCATTCCTTTCCTGAGATTATGCCAAGGTTGTTTCATTTCATTCATAAACGTCACTTTTGGATTATATGTGAGCATACTTCGTTTTGTGCACAAGATTCTATATCACATATACATATGGAGAGCATGCTAGGATAACTAGAGTGTGATTCATTGTTAAGAGAGACCTTTGGTGAGTTTTGCATTGAAGCTGAATTTGCCTTGTAGGATAGGGGAATATTGGTCAAGTTTTTGATATTTGAATGAATTAGGTATGCCCTTGTTATATGAATATGTGTCTTACATTTTGGGAGTTCATTTTGGTGGTTAAATGTAGAAATTTGTACCTTGTGTTTTGAAAGCATCAAGACTGCAAATCATATTGCAATTACGTTAATGATTTGGGGCACGATGGTTCGAATTGTGGTTTATAAGTGTGACACATGTTTTTGGTGGAGTAGAGGTCATAAATAAAGTGCTAGAATGTGTAGGAGTTGAAGGGAAGTGGAGAGCACTGGTTTTTGCAAATAAGTGAAAACCTACCAATAGTTTTGTACATAAAACTACCTGTAGGTTTTGCACACTGGTCCTGAACCTACTAAAAAACTACCGGGAGTTTTTGGTCAGTGGAGTAAAACCTACCAGTAGGTTTGACACCGACCTATTGGTAGGTTTTGCCCAAAAGTTTTTATCAGATTTTTTCAAGAGAACTTTTCATTGTCACCCTAAGTTACAAACCCTAAGACATTTCTCTCTCCCTCCAAATACCTCTAAGCCTAAAAATCCCTCACCTATTACATTAACCTCTCATTTATCACTCCTAGGGCTATTGATTGAGTGGATTTTATTGAAGATTTGTGGATTTCATCATTTAAACCCAAGGTTCACCGAATTGGGGTGTTATGTTGGGAGTTCTACCAATAGTTAAAGGTGGTGGATGAGGATGCTGAGATCTTGAGATCTAATGTGAGGGGCAAGACTTTTGACGTGACCCCAACTGTGAGTGCCACCTCCCTCCATCCCAGTGTACCCACATAAAATTCCTGGGGTCAAGACCATCCCAGAGTATGCAACTTCGATGTACGAAGACCCAAATCAATTTAGGGGAACGATCCAAGTCGTGGGCCTCAAACATTCGTATGGGATGATGAATAAAGTTTTACATTACAATTTACTTCCCAGGGGGGCCGAGAAGAACCCAAATGTGGAAAAGCTAGCTCTTTTGGATGCGGTAATGACTGGGAAGGCCTTGGACATAGCCTTTTTAATATGGGAGGTGATGAATGAATTTGCCCAGGCTACACCAGGAGGAGTCAACTTGTCAAAGGCAGAACCTTTCACCTTGAAATGGTCGCACATCCAGGTGACTAGATTTCCAAATGGAAGGTTAGCAGTAGCAAGAGGTCTACTATGAGTCGCGGTGACCATGCTAGGGATCTGAGACTAGGGTAATATGCTGATGGACCTTCCCCTACAGGGCCGTCTATCCCTAGGCCACCCCCCTCTGCCCTAGTGCCTCGATGTGTTGAAGGAGACCATGCAAGAGATCTCGGCAATGATGACATGACTTTTCCAACATACATTTCCTAGCAAGCTGATCCCTGGTGGACCACCACCTCTAGTTGCTAGACCTTCTGCTTCTGCCCCCTCATCTTCCACTATTGTTCAGGTGGGAGATTCAGACGAGGATGATGACGATGAAGAGGAGGAGGGGACTGAGGATGACACTGGAGAGGAGGATGCTGGGGAGGATGATGACCAAGACGAGGGGGATGGAGATAATGAGTAGGGTGCTATTATTTTCTGTCCTTTTTGATTTGGGTGGCACATAGCCAGGAGTGGAGTTATCAGCCATGTCTATTTTTCACTTCTAACTCCTTGTACACGACTTTTGAAAGTAATTAATGAAATGCCACAGTTGTTGTTACATCTTGCCCAACTTCATTTTGTTAATTGCATTGTGATTTTTGTATTTTTAATGCTTGGTGAATTACTTGTGTGAATGGATTGTTATAGTCTCATACTTATTGATTTGAAAGTAAACTTTCTTAGGGACTAGCAAAGCTCAAGTTGGGGGGTGTGATTAGCACGAAATATTGCGTATCATATGTACATTTGCACCCCCTTTTTAATCTCTTTTGTGGTGAAAATTGGAGGAATTGCAGTATTTCTAGCTTTTAATGAGGTTTTGGTGCGTTTGCAGGTAAAAGAGCTTAAATGGTGCATGTTAAGCCTCTATCATGGTGCTTAAGGTCAATGGAGTTGAGAGGACGGCTTGACGATGGCTTGCAAGGTGAAACCTATTGGTAGTTTGTCATAAAACTACTGGTAGGTTTTGGCTACTGGAGTAAAACCTACTGGTAGGTTTGGCCATCAACCTACTGGCAGGTTTTGCTGAAAATGCCAGATTTTGCAACTGAAACTCTGCCACTTTGGGGGCCCCACCATTGATTCTTCCACTTGCTCCCTGACACCTCCTTCACACAGATATGTCTTTCCTTACCTAGGATTGGAATTTGGAAGCTTTGGCATTTATGAGGATGAGATAGAAGAGGGAAACCTGGGAAGTTGCTGGCTAGGCTGTTCCAAGCCTGGGCAAGGCATCACTTCAGCCTCCTATGGATGGGAGGCCTGTCACACGCCTAGGGAGACCTCCATGGACTAAATTGCAAGCTCCATTCGCCATTATTCAGATTGTATTGCATTGTAGAGAGAGAAGCTCAAGGGAGAAGATGACATTCTAGAGAGAGAAATTTATGTTTTTGCATTTCTTCCATCCATTTCACTTGTGGTTTGTTGTTAGACTTGTGTAAGCTTCATTTAATGTCTTTAATGTCATTTATTATAAGTACATTGCAAGTTTAGCTCAACATTTTGGATTTCACCATTGTTGTATTAAGTTTTCTTCATTTCAAGCTTTTAAAATGGGCATTGAATATTTTTCTTCATACTTTAAGATTTCTTGTATCAATCCAAGCTCGAATCTTCATTTCTTTACAATGTCTCTTCTCTTTAGTTATTTTCTTGCATTAAGTATGAGTAACTAAGCTTCAAGTTGGCTAATTTAATGGAGAGTTCCTCTTGGGTATGCTAAATCAACCCTTTTTCATTCCTCCTCGTAGTGTACGATGATTTAGTTTGACTAGGTAGAGTGTGGACGTGGTTGTGAGTTCTTGATACACCGTAGACTTGTCACGGGGTATGCTTGAATCCTCACCTCCGTTTTAGTTCCTCGATTCCTATGAATCAATCAAACATCTAGGCACCATTGAAGAAAGATCTTGGGTTGATTTGGCATCCCCATTGGAATGACCTCTTTGGATTAACGAACACTTGTTTTCATTTCATTTTCATCAAGACCAAAATTCACCACAACTCAAACTCAAAACATTTTTACAGTTTTCCCTTTTCACCAAAATCGCCTTCAACATAATTCCCTTTCTTCCCCGAGGAGATGACCTTGGAATACTTAATTGTAAGTAAAACACGACACTTGAAAGTCTCTCTACGCTTGGAGAGCACTTTTGTACACACACACACATTTCATTTCACACATTTGCCTTATGTCCCGCATCATTCCGAGAGAGAGTGACACTCACCTACACTCAAGAGTCATATACACATTTGAGGGTGATGTGCGGAGATTAGGGCATACAATGAATAAAACCAAGCATTTTTGGCACCGTTGCTGGAGAAGATAAAGCATGGAATTTAGAAGGTGATTTTCAGATAACGAAAGTAAGTCCCGTGATTCTCATCATGGGCTGAAGTACGTTGCTCCTTGTATGTACTTTTTTTGTTTATATTTTATTTGTAGATAGTGTGTTGTATGTGGGAATGGGATGAACAAAACAGATTGGTTAGACAACCTTTAGGCCCCAACATGAACATTAACCAAGACCTACCTGTCGATGCCAGTGACAAATTTGACAAGTTGGGTGCCAATGAGAATGTCCCTAGGGGAGATGGAGTGTAAGAACCTGGAGTTTCAAACCCGAGAATGCATCTTCCTCCTAGAAATGAAGGGAAGAACATCCAAATTGATTTGTTGGCGAGTTCAATGAGGGATTACCTTCAACCCATTTGTAGGACCACTCCCTCATGCATTCTCTTGCCAGTCCAAGCTCATGCCTTCCTAGTTAAGTCGGGAATGTTACAACTACTTCCTACTTTCCACATAATTGAAAGGAGAATCCTTATTTGCATATTAAGGAATTCAAGGATATAGTTGCAACCTTCCTCACCAATTACGCTATGGAAGACATAGCTCGCTTGAAATTGTTTCTCTTTTCCCTTAAGGACAAAGCCAAAATGTGGTTGAATTCCTTGTGAACTCAATCCATAACTTCTTGGGCTTAAATGCTTTCTGAGTTTTTGAAAAAATTCTTTCCGATACCTAAAACCACCACCCATAAAAAACAAATCAAAAACTTTTTGGAAAAACCCAATAAACAATTTTACAATTGTTGGGATCGCTATAAGGAAATACTACAATCCATTCCACATCATGGTTTTGAATCATGACAATTGGTGAGTTTCTTCTACGAAGGGATTATACCGGGCCATCGCCAATTCATTGACATGATGTGCAATGGTGAGTTCTTGAACAAGGACCCTAATGGGGACCTAGACCACTTTAGTACATTGGCACAAAATGTTTAATCTTGGGATATCTTAGATCCCACCAATGTACCTAGGTCATCTCTGGGTAGTAATCAACCACAAGGGGGAGGGATGTTTGATTTGAGAGACCGGGAAGACTTACTTTCTAAAATTGCCAAGTTTTCTAGGAAAGTTGAGAGTCTTGAGATCAATAGGAGACACGAGGTGTCCAATATTGCAAAGACCGAGGAGTTTTGCTCAATTTGTGAGAGTATGGAGCATTCCATATTGCTTGATTGTTTCTGTTGTAGTATATTCTAACCTTCAAACATCATCCCTCAATATGTATAGTCTATGTGTGGAGGGGAGTGTCACTTTCCCTTGGAATGATGTCAAAAGAAAGGACAACGGAATGGTGAGTGAATGAAATGTGTGTATGTGAACAAAAATGCTCCCCAAGCGTAGAGAGACTTTTGCTTGTCGTGTTTTACTTGGAATCGTATTCCAAGGTCGTCTCCACAGGGAAGGAGGTGTGTCATTATGGAGGTGATTTTTGTAAAAATAAAGTGTAAAATCTTTTGTTAGTTGAAGGTTGGTTTGTGATTGTGATGAAAATGAAATAGAATAAATGTTGACTAATCCAAAGGGTTCACTCCAATGGGAATACCAAGTCAACTCGAATCCTTCGTCCAATAGAGCATAGATGTACGATTGATTCGTGAAAAGTTAGGGTCGATATGGAAGTGAGGATCTAAGCATAACCCGTGACAAGTCTACGGGATATCAAAGATTCATAATCTCGTCCACCCTCTACCCAGTCAAATCGAACCATCGTATTCTGAGAGGAGGAAGGAAATTTGAATTGAAATTGCATACCCAAGAGGAGGTCTCCCTTGGAATAGCTAACTTAAAGGCTTAGCTACTCATGCTTGAGGTAAATACAATAATGTAATGAGAAGATATTATGAAGAAATGAATATTGGAGCTAAGCATAAACGAAATGCACAAATATAACTTTCGAATAATTATACATGTCCATCACCTCTTACTAAATATTAGATGAGAAACTACTCACTCTTCATGGTTTTGGTAAAGCTAGAAATGTAAGTGATGCTCATCCTTCGAAGTAGAGGAGTTGCAAGGTGAACCATATTACACACAGAACCAATCTTCTATAAAGAATGAGTGAATCACGTTCCACCCTTCACAGCTTTGGTAAAGCTCTAAAAAAGTGGAAGATTTTTACTCCTCTAAGGGAAGAAGGAAGCTTAAAACAATGGAAACAAAAAAAAGCAATAAATTAAAAGAAAGCAATAATACAATAAAAGAACTAATATATTAAAAGAAAGCAATAATAAGAAAGTAATAATGACTTTTTGGAGGGTTTTTCACTACCAAAAGGTGCTCTTTTCAAGAAAGCAATGATACAAGAAAGTAATAATGACTTTTGGAGTGGTTTCCACTGCCAAAAGATGCTCTTTATATGCAAGATGATACAAGAAAGAAACAATGAATTTTGGAAGGTTTTTCACTACCAAAAGATGATACAAGAAAAAAGATGATATTTACAAGACCCAATGGGTGGTATTTACACGCAAAAAGAGAGGGCTTGAATTACACTTTGATTCCCCTTTATTTTGAGCTTTTGATAATTGGTACTCTATAGTTTGTAGCTTTAATAATTGGCATCCTATAGTTTGTAGCTTTGATAATTGGCTCCTCAGTAGTTTGTAGCTTTGACGCAATTGACTCCTCAATAGTTGGTAGCTTTGATGCACAAAACCCTGAAAAAAAACAACAATCAATGCATTATCCCTAATTCACACGCTAACCCTAATTTGATTTATTTTAACTAGTTTAATTTTGTTTAACTAACACAATTGACCTATTAACTTAATTAACTTATTCATTAATTAGGGTTTATCACATATCGGAATGCCCTAACACTATAGCGCTTAAGGAAGTGTACCATGAGCAAGTCAATACTTTTAACCAAATGAGGCAATCATTCTCCCCACACTCAAACGCTTACAACAATTCGGGTTGGAGTAATCACCCAAACTTTAGTTGGACAAATGAGAACCCTACTCCTCATGGGTCTAATGCATATTCACCTACCATGCCTCCTAAGCAAAGTGAATACCAAGGCCAAGGTCAAGCATCTAGCACCCAATACAACCAGGCCAATCCGCAAGGGCATTCACTAAACCCACCTCCACAAAATTTGTCCTAAAATCTACATTTGCAAGGTTATTGTCAAAAAGAACCATACAATCCTCCCACCTACCAACCTCCCCATAATAGGAATTTGGAGGGTGTGGTTTATAATTTCATTCAAAGCCAAACTGCCTTTAACAATAACATTTCAGCTCAAGTCACAAAATTAACCAATGCCATAGGGATTGAGAAGGGAAAATTCTCCGCTCAAGCCCAAGAGAACCCTAAAGGCCAACATGTGATTGAGTCATCGGAGCCATAAAGGAGAGTTGTGAGCAACTCAAGGAAGTCACCACCCTTCAAAGTGGTAGACAAATTGCTAAGACCCTTGTGCCAAAAGTGTCAACTAAGGCCACATTACCAATGCAGGAAGAGACTAAGGGTGACATTGAAGGGGGTGAAGTGAGTGAGAAGAAAAAATTGGTTGATGAAAGTGTGCATGTATCCCCCAATCCTACCCTTTTCCCAATTGTTTGAAGCCACCCATAAAGGTGGCTAACTATTCTGATATAATTGAGATGTTCAAGTAAGTTAAAATTAACATTTCACTTCTCGATGTCATAAAGCCAATCCCATCATGTGGCAAGATCCTGAAGGACTTGTGTACAGTGAAGAGGAAATTGAATGTTCACAAGAATGCATTCCTCACCGAGCAAGTGAGCTCAATCTTGAGGACAAACACTCTACCAAAGTTCAAAGATCCTCGATGCCCTACCATTGCCATCACAATAGGGAATTACTAGGTGGAGGAAGCACTTCTTGATTTGGGGGCAGTGTCAACCTCCTACCTTACTCGATGTACAAATAACTCCAACTTGAAGAGTTGTAGCCAACTTCAATCACTCTTCAATTGGCAGACTGAAGCATTCAAACACCAAAAGGGAGTGGTTGAGGATGTCTTAGCTCAAGTCAATAATTTTTATTTTTCTATCAATTCTATTATTCTTAAAACTCACCCGGTTGCTAACATTGGCTCCCAAATTCCCATCATATTAGGTAGACCATTCCTTCCTACTTCTAATGTTGTTATTCATTACGGGAATGAATTCATGAAGCTTACGTTCAGGAACATGACAATAGACATTAATGTGTTCAATCTATGTAAACAACTAGGGGATGATGAGGAAGTGCAAGAATTCAATAGGATTGACACATTGGTGGAGGAGCACTTGAAGCTGCTGGACATGTTGAAACTAGGGGAGGAAAAGGTTGATGATTAGGAGGAGTTGGAAAGCTTGAAAGGAGTGAAAAAATGGATCCCGACATTTGAGAAGCTTCCACACCAAGACAAGAAGATCTTCCTATTGAATGAGGAAAAATCCATCTTGGAGTTGAAGCCATTAACATCCAATCTCAGGTATGCATACCTCGGGGATGACAAAACCTTCCCGATGGTCATAAGCTCAACTTTAGAGCTAAAACATATTGAGGAGGCATAAGGGAATGATTAGATGGACAATTACTGACATTAAGGGAATAAATCCCCTCATTTGCACACGCTGCATTTACCTTGAGGAAGACTCCAAACCGTCTAACAACCACAAGAAGGTTGAATCCGAATATGAAGGATGTGGTGAGGGACGAGGTACTCAAACTACTTGATGTGGGCATCATCTTCCTGATTGTCGACAGTAAATGGGTGAGCCCTACACAAGTGGTACCAAAGAAATCGAGGGTCACTGTGGTAGCAAATGAGGATAATGAGTTGATTCCGACTAGGGTGATCACCAGATGGAGAATGTGCATTGACTATCGGAAGCTCAACTTTTGCATAAGAAATAACCACTTTCCTTTGCCATTCCTCGACCAAGTTTTGGAAAGAGTAGCCACACACTTGTTCTATTGTTTATTGGATGGGTACTCCAGCTAGAATCAAATTGAGATCGCAATGGAGTATCAAGAAAAGACCACCTTCACTTGCCCCTATGGTATCTTTGCCTATCGACGGATGCCTTTTCGGGTTGTGTAATGCACCAGAGACTTTTCAACGTTGAATGACAGAGATTTTTAGTGATATGGTAGAGAAGATCATGGAAGTGTTTATGGATGACTTTTCAGTGTTTGAGAATTCTTTCAGTGGATGTTTGGAGAATTTGGAGAGAGTTCTCGAGAGATGCAAGGAGAAAACACTACAACAAAAATCATTTTTTGCGACGTTTTTTTTTGTCGCAAAAAAAAACTTTCCGGGACAATTTAATAATTTTGTCACAAAAACTGATTTTGGCAAATTTGTTTGTTGCGAAAAGGAATTTCCCACCAAATTTTTTTGGCGCAAGAAAAAAGGCGGGAGTTGATATTTTTTGCGACAAAATTTGTTTGTTGCGGATAGTTTACTTCGTCATAAAAAAAAATTTAAAATTTAAAATAAAAATAAACTCAAAATATTTAATTCACGACATTTAATATTATCGTCGCCAAATATAAACTTTAATTAATATTAATTTGCGACATTTTTAAATATTTTGTTAGAAATATTTATTTTTTTGTGACATTTTTATAAATTCGTCGTAGAATATAATTTTTTTATTAAATAAAATTATTATTTCGCGATGTTTTAATATTCATCAGAAATTAGAATTTAATTTTCAATTAGAATTAAAATATTAATTGCGACGTTTTTCTTTTCGTCGCAAAAAATGAACTTTCTGCGACGATTTCATATTTTTGTCAGTAAATTTTTTGCGACGTTTTTATAAAACGTCGCGAAAAGGTGATTTCCACCAAAATTTTTTGGCACAGGCGGGAATAGGTGTTTTTTTGCGACGTTTTTAGAAAATCGTCACAGAATATAATTTTTATTTTATATTAAATAAAAATTATTATTAAAATTTTTTGCGATAATTTTTTTTTGTCGTGGATAGTTTCAATTCGTCGCAAAAAAATATTGAATCAAAATCAAAATAATTAATTCCCGATGTTTAATATTATTGTCGCAGAATATATATTTTAATTACTATTAATTAGCGACGTTTTTTATTATTTTGTCGGGAATATGTATTTTTTTGCTACGTTTTTTAAAATTTGTCATAGAATATAATTTTTATTTTATATTAAATAAAATTATTATTTTGTGACATTCTAATATTCGTGGCAAATTAGAATTTATTTTGTAATTTTAAATTAGAATTAGAATATTAATTGCGACGTTTTTGTTTTGTCGCAAAAATTGTACTGTCCGAGACGATTTAATAATTGTGTCGGAAATAGTTTTGTTGCACATGTTTTTGCGACGTTTTTAAAAAACGTTGCGAAAATGTGATTCCCAAATATTTTTTTTTTTGTGCGAGAAATGGTGGGAATTGATAATGTTTTACGAAAAAATTTTGTTTGGCTCATATAGTTTTTCTTCATCGCAAAAATAAATAAGCTAAAATTAAAATTAAAATAAAGTCAAAATATTTAATGCACGACTTTTTTTCGTCGCAAATTTGTCATTCTTTATCTCTTTTTTTGCACGAGTAAAGAAAATTTTAGTTTGGTAAAAACAAANCGTCGCAAAATTGTCATTCTTTATCTCTATTTTTGTGCGAGCAATGGCGGGAAATGAAAATTTTTTAGCTTGGTAAAACAAAATTTGTCGCAAAAAAAATTATTATAAATTTAATTAAAATAAAATAAATTAAATTAAATTAAATTGCGACGTTTTTATTTTAGTCGCAGAATATAAATTACAACCACATTTAATGGTAAAATAAAATAAAAATATTAAAGTACGACATTATGTTCGTCGCAGAATATAATTTTAAAACAAATTTAAAATGACGTCGTTTTGGACATTTAAAAAAAAAAAAAAATACCCACATAAGTTGAAATCCATTGCCCATCCCTTTTTTTTTTTCCCTTTTTCTCACTTTCCAAATATCTCCTTTTTTGCTTATTTCAGTCGACACACAGTATTGTCTCTCTTTCTCTCTCTCTCTCTCATCTTTGCTATTCTCTTTGTTCCCCTCCCCCTACTAACCGGAGTGTTTCTTGCCCTCACTCTTGAACTAAATTGTTTCCTACCCTCACATTGCTGAGGTAAAGATCCCATTGGGGAAATTACTAGGTGAGTTTTTGCATTTCCACATAAAAGTGCTGACTCTATATGATTCTTGTGAGTCTCATATTTTATGTTAATTTAAACTTATTAAATATTTGCAATGACTTGGTTAAGTTATTGGGATTAGTGGTTTGGGGTGTCTAATTTCGTGTTCCTTAACTATTACTCTGTAGATTTAAAAAACTGTTTTGTCTTAAGTGTCATTTTGGTAGCTGTCGGCAGAGAAAATAAGGGATTTTCCCTGAATTTTTTTTCTTCTTTTTTTCACTTTTTGTTTTGCAGATTGACCCAATCCCAAGTGGGAATCTGGCAGAGGTATTGGACAAGTTGTGGAAGGGACAGGTTTTGGTGATTTCCTATACTTTTTGTATTCGATATACATAAACGTGGCATAATGTGAAAAAAAGGAAAAAAGTAATGTTGGTTTGTGAAAATATTTTTAAGTAATGTTGGTTTGTGAAAATATTTTTAGGGAAAATATTTTGCGGCGTAGAATGTTAATTTTAGTTATTAAAGTAAAAATAAAATAAAAATATTAATTAACAAATTTTTTTATAGGTTTGTCGGGAAAATTTATAAGTTTGTCGGGAATGTTAAAAAAAAATTAAAATTTAATTTGCGACGTTTTTTATTTTCGTCGCAACATTTAAATTATAACCACATTTAAAGTTAAAATAAAATAGAAAAAGCTTTAAATTGCAACGATTTTATTTTTGTCGCCGAATATAATGTTTTAAAAAAACAAAACGATGTTCAGTCGACACACACACACTCTCTGCCTCTCTCTCCCTCTCCATCGATTGCACTCAAAGCCACACACACACACACAATCTCTGCCTCTCACCTCTTCTCTCTTTGCCTCTCCATTGACTGAACTCGAAACCACAAACCAGTGAAGCCACAAGCACTATCGATCGTCGCCGCCTCCATCGATTCAATCTGCGGTTGGTTACATCTCTCTTTGTAACATGTACGAATTATAATTTCTATCATGTTTTCCCCCACAAATTCAGCTCTTATTGTATTTGGTTGGTTTGTAGTTGTAAAATTTATCGCAAATTTTAGTGGGAAGAAGCTTTTGTGTATTCATTTTTAGTTTTTTCTTTATTTGTCTTTTGGTGACTTTGATGGGTATTGAGTAAACATTGGATCATTGTTGTGTGAAGGCTGTTTGTTATACTTTTATCCTTTTTGGGGGTGATTTGCATTTCTGTGAATTTGTTCCTGCTCTATTTTGGAGAGTTCCTGGGATTTGCTTTGATTTTATTATTCTATGTGACTATATGTATTTATCTATTTATTGCCTTTGTTATCTATTTATCTATTTACTGGCCTAGCTCCTTGACAATCTATTGTAATTGTTTTATCTTTCCCCTGGTCATTTACTATTCTCATGTGTCTTGAATTTGTATTTGTAACAAGATAAGCTCTCTTTGTCACTATCAAGTGCTGGTCTGTAATTCATTGTCTTTTCCTCATGTTCTAATAAAATTTTCCACCCCTACTACGTAATAGTATTCTTGGTCTATCATTCATTGCTTGAGATAATAACTGATTGAACTTTTTTTTCCCTTGGCGTTCATAGGTTGTTTCAATTTGTTAATGTATCGTTATATAGAGGATTGTTATATCACGACCACACAGATCCTCCGGCAGCTTTATTTGACTTGTACTTCAGCTGTAGGATTTCTGTGATATTTTACTAGTTATAGCATGAAGGCTGGGACCAATAGAGATTGACAATAAGTTGTTATGATTCAAATCTTTTGGACTAGTCATCAGTAGACATATAATCCTTTAAGCTCAATATTTTACCAGTAAAAACTATCGTTCCACTCCAAATGAGATTTTTGAGGTTAAGGCCTCGAATTTTAAGTTCATGATCGTGGAAACCAATATCTTGTTATGAGTGAGTTTTTCATTTTAATTTTTCTTGGAAAGCTACACATATGTATTGATTAGCAAGAAAATATACAATTGCCACATTTGGCTTTCTTTACAAGTTTCATTATATCACTTCAATCTACTGCCACTATGAAACAAAAAGTGGAGTAACAAATTCAAATCTAAGAGAGTACTAGGGTGTTCCAGCAGTAGAGTTTTTCATTTTATTTGACATAGTGCTGGGGTATAGAATGATGAACTTGCTTGCCACTTTAACTTTGGCTATATCAAGTCAGCTGAGAATATAAATTCATCTCTTAAATTCCCAACATAATCTTATGCTTCAACAAAGAGTATATTGTAGTACTCATTTCTTAGCAGTAGTCTGTTACCATCTCCAAAAAAAATAAGGGAAAAAAGGTAAAAGGGCATATGTTGCTTTATACGAATGTTAAATTTCTTTTGTAGCATTGGTTNAATGCTTCAACAAAGATTATAGTGTATTACTCATTTCTTAGCAGTAGTCTGTTACCATCTCCAAAAAAAATAAGGGAAAAAAGGTAAAAGGGCATATGTTGCTTTATACGAATGTTAAATTTCTTTTGTAGCATTGGTTTGGTTATTTGGTTAAGAATTTCTTCTGATTCCTTGTGGTTATTTAGTTAAGAATTCCCCAACCCTGCTTTAATCTAAAGGAGTTTGGACTTCATCAAAACTCCTGATCCCTAAACCCCCTTCACATTTGGGTTTGGAATATTTGTNTGTTATTAGAAGGAACATAATAGCTCATGCAATAGCATATCAAAGAAGTGAAAAGTTTTGGTGTTTTTGTAGAACGCCATACATTTAATTAAGAACTTAAGTACTTGAAACACTAATGCAAATTTCAGTAGTTAGAAAAGTGATGCAACATGATTGGTATTGTAAGAGTAAGTGTACAAAAAGGCCATTATCCAAAACAAACTCACTCAACTTTATCTTTGACCTGGTGATAGTAAAGAGTTAAAGGCCTCTCAGTCTAGGGAGGTGTAACCATATTGATTACGTCGTTACTCTCCATGAAGGGCAATTTTAGAACCATTTACCACACCTCTACATTTCAATACTTATAAAGAGCTTATTTCTTCTTCTTTTTTTCCTGGTCAGATATAAACAAAGATTATGAAGTTGTGATAATAGTGAGAAATATGCATGCAACCCATTATAGTTAGGAAAACAGTGGCAAATTAACCAAAACTCTATTTAAAATCTCTTTGACTCATGACAAAAACTCTATTTAATGCTATTGTAAGAGTTGTTTTTGTTGTGTTAGAAGTTGTGGAAATAACATATTCGGGTCAGGCAATACAATTGTTTGGTATTTGATGCTGCCCTCCTCGGGCCGACTTGAATTTGATTCTCACCATTGTTTTGAGGTAGACTTCCCTCCCACCCCCCACCCCCATCCCCATCCCTACTACACACAAAATATTTTTTGATAGATGAGCTCACCAGTTTCTGATTCCTTGTGGTTATTTGGTTAAGAATTCCCCAACCCTGCTTTAATCTAAAGCAGTTTGGNCTTTGACAGATGAGCTCACCAATTTCTGATTCCTTGTGGTTATTTGGTTAAGAATTCCCCAACCCTGCTTTAATCTAAAGCAGTTTGGACTTCGTCAAAACTCCTGATCCCTAAACCCCCTTCACATTTGGGTTTGGAATTTTTTTTCTCCAAGGAAACCCAATGCCTTCTTCTAACATCCATCTTGCTAGACCAAATAAATCCAGAAATAATAGAATTCAATTTCCTCAACACTCCCTTTGGAATATTCAAACAAGCCAATAAATGGATTGGAATTGAGCTTAAGGCTGAGTGAACCAATACTAATCTTCCCATAACTAATCAACAATGACTTATTTACAGTTAATTCAAACCAAGGCTTGATGATTTCAATACATCTTCCACATCTCACCATACCACACCTCAGAATATGTTTTCCTTTAAGAAACTTACTCTGAAATACCTTGTCCCATAGAGAGACCCCATTTAGAATCCCCCACACTTGCTTAACTCTAAATGCAAATTGAATGTCCTCAAACCTTTTAATCCCCAACCCACCTTCTACTTTAGGTTTAGAAATTTTCTCCAAAGACACACAATGTCTTCTTTTGACATTCAATTTATTGGACCAAAGAAAACTAGCAACCAAAGAATTCAGCTTCTTCACCACCCCCTTAAGGAATACACATACAAGCTAGCATATGTAGAGGTACAACACTTGATCACTTATCATAAATGTGTAGTTTTTTTTATGCTTCATTTTGTTTCTAGGAATTGGCGAGTTATGAATTTCTGTAATTTTTTGAAACCTTAATATAAATTAAGGTTTTAATTTTATGCATGCATGCATGAGACCTTAGTACCCATTCAAGAATCCACATCGGACATAGAGTATTCTTTGCCGATGAAGATTTCTTGAATTGTCCAATTTCGGACAGTTTGGGAATGCACAAGTCTATATTGTAGTTAGTATCTCACCGCTTAACTTGTTACATCTCTTGGATATTCTATGTGGCATATCTCATTGTTCTCCATGTACATACTAGACGGGTGAACCTCCGACACCTAGTCTATGTTATGTACTTGGAGAACTATGGGGATATGCTGCCGAATTTTAGTTAGAGATGTATGAAGCAGTAAGAGATGCTTCCTATGATATAGAATGTGCATTCCTGAATGGGCTAGGACCACCTACCAAAATGTGAAAAGTAGATGACATACTTTGCATGATGCTTGGTATATGACATTGATAAATATGTGATTTTGTAGGCTATCAATTATGGACAAGAGTTGGATGACAATTAGGCATGGGTTGGATTCGAAATACATTGATGGGGTTAAATATTTTGTCAATTTTGCCATGGAACGTTCGAGTCGAGATGGAAAAATTTGATGTCCATGTAGGAATTGCATGAGTGCAGAATGACATGATGATGAGACTGTGAAAAATTATTTGTACGTGAAAGAAATCATGACCTCTTACACAACGTGGCTACACCATGGGGAACCTGTTCCTATTAATATTACCCAATTCTATGAAGATGATTTTGATGATGCTGATAATGTCGAGGATGATATGACCGACAGTGAAGATGATGATCGAGACGAAATACCTAAAATGTTGGAAGATGTTGGTAGGGGAATGTTCATGGATAATGATTTAAGGGGTGTTCATGTTGGAGAAACATCTGAGGGTGTTGATAGTGAGGAAGTTAAAAATTTTGAAAAATTACTAGAGGATGCTCAACGTGTTTTGTATCCTGGTTGTAAAAAATATACACTGTTGTCATTTGTGGTTAGGTTGCTTCATTTGAAGGTATTGAGCAAGTGGAGTAATAAGTCATTAACATTGATGTTAGAGCTATTGGCAGACCTTTTACCTGATGTTCATATTCTTCCAACGTCTCTCTATGATGCTAAAATTTTTTTACGTGCTTTGGGATTGGGATACGATTCCATTCATGCATGTAGGTACGACTGTATGCTATTTTGGAAGGACAATAAAAAATTGGATAAGTGTACAGTATGTGGGGAGTCAAGATATCAACTCAATGATGGTAAGGGTAAGAAGATACCTCATAAGGTCTTGCGATACTTTCCTTTGAAACTGAGGTTACAGAGATTATTTATGTCGAGGAAAACGGCTATAGATATGAGTTGGCATCAGGAGAAGCGAGTGGATGACGAGAATTTTTCAAGGCATCCTGGTGATTCAGAAGAATGGAAAGCTTTTGATAAGCAATATCCTAATTTCGCTCAGGGCGCTCGTAATGTTAGGCTTGGATTGGCCACAGATGGTTTTAACCCTTTTAGCAACATGAGCACCTCTTATAGTATGTGGCCGGTGATCTAGATGCCTTATAACCTACCTCCCTGGAAATGTATGAGCGATCCATTCTTCATGATGTCATTGCTTATTCCAGGACCAGAGGCACCCAGGAAGGAGATTGACGTATACTTGCGCCCGTTACTTGAAGAGTTGAAAGAATTGTGGGAAGGTGTTGTAACTTTTGATGCATGTATCAAACAGATATTTCAATTGCGTGCAGCTATTATGTGGACCATAAATGATTTTCCTACTTATGGTAACTTATCTGGATGGAGTATAAAAGGTTACAAGGCATGTCCAATTTGTAATTTTGATGCATTATCACAGCCATTAAGAAGCAAAATTGGCTACACAGGCCATCGGCATTACTTGCCGCAAGGTCACAGCTAGCGATGAAGTAAGTTATTTAATGGTAAGATTGAGAAAAAATCAAAACCTTGTGAGTTATCGGGGTAAGGGATTTTAGATCAGTTGGAGGGTTTACCAAATGTGCAATTCGGGAAGCATCCAAACAATCGAAAAAGAAAGTGATCATGTGAGGAACTTAACTGGACAAAGAATAGCATTTTTTTTGAGTTACCGTATTGGCATGTGCTTAAGATTCGACACAACCTTGATGTCATGCACATAGAGAATAATATATGTGATAATTTGCTTGGCACATTGTTAAGTATTGATGGCAAGAATAAGGACACAGATAGAGCTCGTATGGATTTGGAGGACCTAAATATTAGAAAAGAATTGCACCTCCAAAAGAATGGGGAGGCATATGTAAAACCAGCTGCGTGGTACACTTTGTCTCCAAAAGAAAGACAAGGGTTCTGTGAATTTTTAAAATCAGTTAAGTATCCAGATGGATATGCAGCAAATATATCGAGGTCTGTGAGCACGAAGGATGGTAAGGTATCAGGCTTGAAAAGTCATGATTGTCATGTTCTTCTGCAATGACTTATTCCACTAGGAATTCGTGGTTACTTGGACAAGGAAATTTGTACCACTTTATTTGAGCTGGGAAAATTTTTTCAACAAATCTGTGCAAAGACATTGATGGTAAAAGACTTGGATGCATTACAAGATAACATAATACTTATTCTTTGTAAGTTAGAAAAGATATTTGTTCCAGCATTCTTCGATGTTATGGTTCATTTAGTAGTTCAGTTGCCAAGGGAAGCCAAGATTGTTGGACCCATGCAGTATCGGTGGATGTACCCAATAGAAAGGTAAGGCAATAAAATTGTTATTTGCTTCTTGTTTGGTTTTGGTATTACCTCCTTATATGTTTTGTAATTAACTGAAGGTATCTCAGAACTTTAAAAGGATATGTTAGTAATCGAGCTCGTCTAGAAGGTTCAATTGCATAGGCTTATATTGTCAAAGAATGTATTATCTTTTGCTCGATGTATCTTACTCATATCGAAACAGTTTTTAATCATAAGGAACGAAATGCAGATCGAGTTGAAAATGTGCATGGGTTAGCTGTGTCCACCCAAAATGTTTGTCCTTTTGGTTGAATTACAAGAGCAACTGAGGTCTCTCAACAGGAACGAGAGATGGCTCATTGGTTTGTCCTACATAATAGTCCCGAACTGGATCCGTATCTAGAGTATGTGTATGTTAAATATACATATTTGTGAGTATTCTCATTGTACTTTTTAATTGTTTAAAATTTGTTATATGTCAAATTTATGGTTTTATATGTAGGGAACACAAAAATATATTAGAGTTGGAAAGAAATAGTGACATCACTCGTCGCCACCAATCAGAATTTCCCAAGTGGTTTGCAAAACATGTAAGCTATACAAATTTAGATTATAATCATTATTTGCATTAGTTTGTATAACCATAAAAACAATCCATATTCATTACATGAATCAATTACGAGGCGAAGGGTCACTTGAAGCAACTGATGAATTGTGGTCACTAGCAAACGGTCTTGATGTGACAATAAAAGTGTACTCTGGTGCAATATGCAATGGTGTCTGGTTTCACACTAAAGAGCATGACAACCGTCAAAAAAGTCAAAACAGTGGGGTTGTTGTAGAAGGAGAACATAATAATAAAACAATTAACTTCTACGGATACTTAAATAAGGTGTGGGAGATGAGTTACATATTTGGCCATAGTATTTTTTTTCATTCCAATGTGAATGATTCAACCTTGGTAGTGGGAAAACAGTTCAGATTGATGCTCATGTTACAAGCATTAATGTGAAAAGTAAATGGTATCAAAATGACCCTTTTGTACTACCTAATCAGGTGAAACAAGTATTTTATGTTCATGATACAAAATTGGGTAGAGATTGGCAAGTTGTGCAACACATACATCATCGAGGAATATGGGATGTTCCTGAAAACAAAGATGTAGAAGTTAGTGAAAATGGATCGTATGTTCCAAGTGANTCATGATACAAAATTGGGTAGAGATTGGCAAGTTGTGCAACACATACATCATTGAGGAAAATGGGATGTTCCTGAAAACAAAGATGTAGAAGTTAGTGAAAATGGATCGTATGTTCCAAGTGACGCATTCCAACATGATGAATTAACAGAGGTTGCTCTGGTAGTGGTCGAAGATAATGAAATAGGTAAACTTCATAGGACTGATCTTGACGGGGAAATCATTCATCAAGACCGGATTGTTCAGTGGGGAAGCAGAGAAGACAATAACATTGATGATTTCATATGTGATGACAATGATGAGGCACAAGTTGAGTATGTCGATTCAGAAGAAGATAATGATGTGAATGTCCATTTTGATTCTAATGAAGAGTCAGATATGTAGATGAATTATTAAGATATTTTCATGGTAATTAATAAATTATAACTTATATTTGAGAGCTACTTAGATATTGTCGATATAATTTATATATTTCTATATGTTAGGTGTTTTATATATATGGGACCAGGTCACCGAGCCACCAAAACAGCTAGTAAGGTTGCATCCTCTGAGGCACCTACTAGGGGTGCATCCTTGAGTACACATGTTAGGGGTGTATCATCTGATGCACCTACATCACAACCTATTGCAGGCAGTGAGGGTAGCAGTACAGGTTTGATGCATACTTTACTTTCTAAACATATTTTTCTTAATATGGTGGGCTAACATTTTTTACTTAATGTTTGCGCAGCAGCTTCTACCACCAAGAAATGAGGTCGAGGACCGTCTAGAGGGAAAAATGCTGAGCGTATGTGTGCATCTCATGGCCCCCTTGAAGTTTTGATTCCTGGTGGAGTCAGCATTCCAGTGGGTGTACATTCTTCGAAGGTGATGACAGAGATTGGCTCACTGGCAAGGACGTTTGCCCCTATTAGAAATGTGCACACATGGAAGCAAATAACAGAGGAGGAGAAGGCACCACTAATTGCACGATTGTTGGTTAGTGGATATATTAGTTTGGTTTCAACAATATATTTATTTGTGTAGAGTGTTACAACCGATGGTTTTAATTTGTATATTTATATTTTGTTGTAGACAAAGTTTAACATTAGAGACTATCGTGAAAAAGTTAGTGTTAGGAAGGCTGTCGACAAAAAATTTGTTGCGAGGTACAGGGACCATCAATACTATATGCATATGCACNCTATCGTGAAAAAGTTAGTGTTAGGAAGGCTGTCGACAAAAAATTTGCTGCGAGGTACAGGGACCATCGATACTATATGCATATGCACTACAAGGATTTGGTTGAGTTCGGTGTTGACCACAAGAGCAAGCCATATGGTGATGTGAGTCAGAAGGATTGAGAGTATATAATTGAAACACTTTACAAGGATCCAAAATTTCAGGTAACTTTTATAAGCTATGCAAATTAATATCCACTTTTTATTCCTAATTGTGTACTAATTATATTCTTTGTATATAGGATAAATCTAAGAAAAATGCGAAAAATCATGCTAAACTGCCATACAACCACGCGATGGGTTCAAAGTCCTTTCAGTCTGCACTATATGAAAGAGTGTTATACTTTAGCATTTGCTTCCTAAATTTTAATGTATAGAAAATTCATAAAATTGAATATTGATATTTTGATTAACTGTAACAGAGGGACCCTACGATTGATGAGCCAACCCACATTGTTGATTTTTTCCATGATTCTCATGTGAACAAGAAGGATGAGTGGGTTTTTGATGAGGCAGAGTCAAGATATGTAAGTATTTCAATTTGTAGGAATTTTTTTTTTTTAAATAAATTTTTTTTCATACACTTAATAATTGGGTTTAAATATATTAAATTGTAGGAGCGGATGAAAAAATTGGCCACACAGAACTTAGAAGAGGCTGTAAAGCCATTGACACAGGATGAAATTGCATGCACAGTCCTTGGTAGCAGATCTAGTTATAAGAAAGGATTTGGACATGGCCCGAAGCCTTCATCATCTAGTCATTCATTCAGATCCACTACTAAGTATGTAGAACAAGCTAATATGATAAAAGAGCTACAAGCAACTGTTGATTCTCTTCAGAAGGAACGTGATGAAACGAAAGATAAGCTAGAGAAGTTTGAAGGAGCACAACAGAAGTTTGAAGAAGCACAGCAAAAGTTTGAAGATGCGCAGCAACAACTGATGCAAAAACTTTTGCAGATGCAACTTCAAATGCAATTTGCTCTGCAGGGCAACTCAACTAATGTAGACATGCCACCTGAGTCTTAGTAAGTATCTTCTTACTATCGTTTTAAGTTCAACACTTAAGAAGTATAAAACAAAAAATTAATTGAGTATTTATTAATGTATTTTTTTTTGTAACAGATGAATTCGGGACTTCTTCATAATTCGTGGCTGATGAATTATATTTTTTTATGTATTAAAATATTGTATGCTTCCATCTTGGTTTTGACGTGTGATTGTTGTTTTACTATGTTATTTGAGGGGTTTGCCTTTTAAGTCCCATTTGTTATGATGAGTGTTAATTGTTTGGCCATATGGCGTAAGTGTTGATTTGTTTGAAATATGGTAGAAGGAAAGGCATTGGCAGGCTGTTTACCATTTTTAGCTGTATTAGTTGCTGGAAAGATAATCTGGTAAAATCTATACTTGGTTGCTTTTCAAAAGTGGATAGCTCTTCACTGTGTAGTCTTTATTGACTATTTTGCTATCAGGTACATTGACATGGCAGAATCCATGTGCCAGAAATGTTCTTTGGAAGCGTTTCGATTGGATCCGGCAAAGTGGGGAGGTAATTGCATTTTTATCTATCTATCCATCTATCTATCTATCTACATATGGCAAGGTTTTATTTATCTATCTATCTATCTAAATAATTCGTGTTGTCCTGCTTTTGGGTCACATGCAGCCTGCTCTGATGTAATGTATTTCAGCAATGCAACCTGTTTGGTGTTTCAAGTGAAAGGTAAATCGGCTGTAAAATGTTTTGCTGAAATTAAGCTGCTAAACAGTCACGTGAACAGTGACGTAAACAGTGACTGTTCCAGCATCATGTTGCAGATTTACTTATTCAGAAAGGTTAGCCATATTACATTAGATGTATAACTAAAGTTTTCTGCTTAAAAGATGGAATTGTTGACCAATAAACAGTTCTTTGCTCTATTTGGAGTTGAAGGCAACATATGTGATTACAGATTGACAAACCTGATATTTCTTCATTGTTCGAGTAGATGGCGTCACATGTGTCATTGCTATAATATCAGGGGATCTTCCTATAATTATGTCAAGGAATGCTTTTGTTATAACATGCAAAATTTAGGCAGGACTTCATGTTATTATAAAATAGGAATAGAGAACGGGACTTGATTGAACGTATCAATGCACATTTCCTTTCCATCAACTATAGTTTGTTCTAGTATACAAGCTACATGTTCTTAGTTTGAGTACTTATCTTCCATTTTTGTTTCATGCCTTACATGCATGAATGGAATAACGAAGATACTTCTTACTAGTTACGTTAAGGTACTTCTTACATGTGCATGACGTGCACAAGCTGTAAGGATTCGGATGCATAATATGCAATAATCGATCCATTCCAGTGTACTGACACATTAAATTAGAAATCTAGGTTCATGGAGCCCCTTATCTCTAAAGTTCCTATGATGGTTATAGAAGCCAACCATAAGATTGAGCCTCAAGCTGACGGAATCACTTTCAAATCATATCTTACAAGATTTGCTATTCCTTCAAATGAGTCTCGCTCCAACAATAACTTTTATTACTCCTTTGATGCTAGAGGAGTACATTTCGTCATGTTGGGAGCATATGTTGACTACAACAGTTCTGGTGATTGATTCCATTCTCTTTATCAATATTATTGAATATCATAATTGATAATACATTTTTTTTAATTTTTCACTTGACACCCGTGAGATTGAAAGCACGACTGCAACTATAAGATTTCATTGGTATCAGTCTTAGTGTTTGTCACATTGTAAATATAGGTGCCCAATATGCTTGGTTGAAAGACAACCTGGATAAAGCAACTCCGCAGTGTGACCCCTTGGCTTGTAGCTGCATGGCATCCGCCTTGGTACAATAGGTACTCCTCACACTACCAGGAATTTGAATGCATGAGGTTGGAAATGGAATCACTTCTGTATCAATACCAAGTTGATATTGTCTTCTCAGGTCATGTAAGTTGAAAATATTATTACTATGACTTTGTTTTTGGCATAGATATTAGGTGGCTCATGCCGATTAATAGTCTCCCAATTTGTTTTTGTCATAAAATCAGCAAAATTTTGTATCCTAAATCTTAGTTATTACATAGGAATTATAGCATAGAGTAACGGTACCACAATTGGATAATTGAGTTATTTGAGCACTTCAACCGAAGCGGCACACCTGAAGGAACTTATATAGGCAAAGGCAAATCTCTTACATGGGTTATCAACTACCAGATGTTTTAGCTTTTATAAATGTACAAGTGTCTTTCATGACATTGTTTCAGTCTAAGTATTACCATTTCTTATAATTTTGAGTGAATGGAAGCTGATTAAAACTTGTCACTTAGAAAATCTTTTAAAGTGAAGTGTACGCTCTAAGATATTAGTACTGAAACAGTCCTTCCAAGGAGTGCATTTTATGCTGACAAGTTGGGATGGACTTCAGGTGATGTACTTCTACTTAATTGCTCCATAGGACTTGAAATTTCACATCAAATCACATAATTGGTTTTTATGTTTAAAAAATTCCCAAGACCACAAAAAAAAAACAGTTGAATTGTCGACCCCAATGTCACCACTTCATCACTATTGCTGCCTCCACCTCTAGTAGCAAACCAATATTTCCAGCACCTCCAAGCATGCCACCTTCATCACTACCACCAGTTAGGAAATAAATTTAATCACTTCCAACTCTGACCAGAACATTCCTGGGAATATAAATTTTCTTGTGTTTAAAATGTATAACTAATAGTTGTATGGTGCTTATCTAGCTAACCTAGGAGTAAAGGAACGTGCTTATAAGGAAATCATTTCGGCTAATTCTCTTCCATCTGAAGCACACAATCTGTTGCAGCAAGATCAAAGGCAGATGCGTTTTTTAAGAGTGAGGAATGTTGGTTGATAATTCAGCTGAGTTTTATGATTTAATGGGTCCATTTTGCGAGGAATTCTTAAGATGGACTGTTCACGTTACTGTTCATGAAACTATTCAGATTAATTATTTTCTCTCATGTCTGGGATTTCAACCTTTCTTTTATAGCTGGATTTTGGCAGTTGAATTATTGGAGTTAACTTTGCAAGAACACAGAGGCTCAGCGAATAGCAGCAGCTTCTAGCGAACAGCAGTGAACGTGTACTGTTCATGTCTCTGTTCAGCTGGTTTTTGTTGCAGCTGTTGGTTTAGGCCCACAAGGATATTGCAGTAGTAGCATTAATAGTTCAGCTCAACTGTGGAGGAGTTCCAGCTGCCTGTATGATGTTTTGGTCTAAAGTTTGAGAATTGCAGCTATTCCTTCTCTACTGGAGTTTCTCTGCTTTGACTGGAGTGGGTCTTTGCTATAGGTCAATTATGTTATTTCAGCTGGAATGTCAGGTATGGAGCCTATCTAGGGGGGAAGCTATTGAGAAACATTGTGTTCCCATCAATAATAGATGCAATTGTTTGGTATTTATGGGAGTGGAATCTTTTTGGGAAATTTATAAGGTACAAATAGGGGGAAAATATTGGAAAAGTAATATTTTGATTTTTTTTATGTCATTGGATGACATGATGGTAACAACTTATGGGAAAAGGAATACATTCAAGTCGCATGTATGTTGCATATAGGAGGAGTGGGTACCTTCATGTCCTTGGATTCTATAATGTATGCATTTGATTGAGTTTCATATATCATATAACAAATTCTTGTTAATCTGAATTAGAATACTTCAGATTTTAGCTTTTAAAGACATGAATTTGGTCATACACATACTTTTTGGCTGATTATAAATTGAAGGTGTTCCTGTTCACAAAATAAATAAATAAAAAATTGAAGGTTTTGATTGAATGCCTTAGATAAAAAATCCTGAGTTTTGTATGAAATATCATGGGTTCTGAAAGTCTATATATAGTGAAACAGCAATACTGTTTTATTGGCTTTGGGTTGTAGTTTCTTAATTTTTTTTTTATTTTTTTTACTTTTGTTGCTTGTCTTTAGGCCNCCTGAGTTTTGTATGAAATATCATGGGTTCTGAAAGTCTATATATAGTGAAACAGCAATACTGTTTTATTGGCTTTGGGTTGTAGTTTCTTAATTTTTTTTTTATTTTTTTTACTTTTGTTGCTTGTCTTTAGGCCTTTTTGGTTTGATTAGATTATTCAATCTTGGAACTTTTCTTATGGGAGTTCAAGTTTTCTGGGAAATGTTTGAGATACAAAATTACCAATTGGTGTAAAATATTGGAAAAGTGATATTTTTATTTTTCATGTCCTTGGTTACCTTAGTGGGAAAGTAATATCTTCAATTGGCATGTTTGTTGCACATAGGCGAAGTGGAAACTGTCCAGAATTGTTGCACAATAAGACATCTTGAATCTTATTTTTTAGATGGCACCCAGTCAAGATTATCTTTTGAATATTTCAACTATTTCTGATAATGTTTCTGCTGAAAACATGAGACATTCCTTATTTGTATTTTTTATGTCTAAAAAAGATTGTTGTTCTTTTGTTTCATGCTTTCAAAATATGATTTTGTGTTTTCATTCTAATGTGACCCTCTCCTTCTATCCAGGCCTGAGCATCTGAACTAAGCACAGGCTAATTTTTGTGTGTTTGGACTCTTTGATTTCATCAGCCAAGTTTCATGCCTGATTTCGACACCCATATTCCTTCTTCTTTTGGTAAATATGTTCCTCCACCCCTTTTCTCTCCTTTTCAAACTATGGTAGATTTGTTTTGTCTAGTTATTTGCTATTTGCTTTTGATCAATTCTAAGAATGTACATGACCCTTTTCTCTTTCCTAAATGATCAAGTAAATGAATATGAATATGGAAAAGTGCAAGGAAGAATATAGAAAGGAAGGATTCTTGTTTACATAAATAAAATTTGGTTTTAATAAAGGAGGGGAGGGAGGGGGTTGGGAATGGAGAGTTTTTTTTATTGATCTATACTTTTGGAAGGCTTATATATTCATTACTTCATGTTGTTCTTTAGATCCCTTTGCTAAGGCAAATGCTGAGGACTCTGGTGCTGGGTCATCAAAAGAGTATGTGCACATCCGTATAGAGCAGCGGAATGGTCGGAAGAGCCTGACAACTGTGCAGGGTTTGAAGAAAGAATTCCGCTACAATAAGATACTTAAAGACCTCAAGGAGTTTTGCTGCAATGGTACTATTGTCCAGGACCCAGAATTAGGCTAGGTTTGCATTAACCCCCGTTAATATTCTCTTGTGTTTCTCTAATATTTTTTTCTTGGGGGGTGGTGGGGGTATCGTCTGGACCTCATATTACACTGTGTTATCCTTGAATAGATGAGCACATTTTAGAAGTTCATCCTATGCGTGACTATGACATGTATTTGCTTTTAAACTCAACCTTAAGTGTACCATGAATGTATAATTTTGACAATTTATGGATTGGATTCATATTTTAGTACTTGACAGGAATAGTGGAGATGAGTAGGGACCCATGAGAGCTTTAGTGTCAATCCTTGTTGGAGGAAACTTACATTTACTCAAGGAACAAATTTTCAAATTGTAAATTTGTTCAATAATCTTTTTATGCATGTTTTGGCTAGATGCATTTGGGTAATGGATTGACTTTGTCTTGATATGTACAATGCTTCCCCATGCTTATCTACGAAGGATCTTAGGCCATCTTTGATTTTCTTTGAGCCTTAACCCTTTTTCTTGTAAAAGGTTTATCCCTAGTGTCATGATTGAGCCTTAATTGTAAATTCATTTTCATGCCACACAAGTTACCAAGCCAGTGCAAAAAAGTAAAAATTTACCACACCTTGGTTGTTCTGAGAGCTGACTATGAGTGTTCATAAAAGAGAAGGAAGTGTGGTGTGGAAACTTAAACAAAAGAGATGAACGATGTTAAAACTCAAAGGGTTGAATGGAAAAAGAATGAAAATCCAAGAAAAGGAGGAAAAGTGGGTGAAAAGAAGAAAAGAATGACAAAATAAAAGGAAAATGTTAAGGAAAGTGAGAAAAAGAATAAATGGTGTGGTGATGGTGTTAGACTAAAAATCCCATTAAAAGGGAGGTGTTTTTGAAATAAAAGTCTTTCACTCGAAACAACCCTCTTTGTTATCCCATTCCTTCATTTGATTTACCTTAATATCACCCCAAAGCCCCATTATAACCCTTAAAAGTCCTAAATGATCTAGAGAAGCATGGGAGATGCATACTTTTAAAGAAAAAGAAAATTTGGTTTGTTATCTAGTACCCTAGCATTCCTTTTATGAGATTATGCCAAGGTTATTTCATTTTCATGCATGAACTTTATTTTTGGATTATATGTGAGCATACTTCATTTTGTGCCAAGATTCCATCTCACATATTCACATGGAGAGCATGACAGGATAACTAGATTGTGATTCATTGTGAAGAGAGACCTTTGGTGAGTTTTGCATCGAAGCTGAATTTGCCTAGCTAATCGAATGTAATTTTGTTGAATAAATGCTTAAATTACATGTCCAATTCACACACACACGAGTTTGAAAATAAATGTGTAGGTGCATACTCTATATTTGTATTTAAAGCTATAGTGATGCTCATGTGTGCTTGGTTCGGACATTTGAACGATGTGTTAAGTAGCCCCATGCTTGCAAGATAGGAGAATATTGCTCATGTTTTTTATATTTGAATGAATTAGGAATGCCCTTGTTATTTGAATATATGTCTTACATTTTGGGTGTTCATTTTGGTGGTTAAATTTAGAAATCTATACCTTGTGTTTTGAAAGCATCAAGATTGTAAATCATATTGCTATTTCGGTAATGACTTGGGGTATGATGGTTCAAATTATGGTTTATAAGTATAGCACATGTTTTGGGTGGAGTAGCGGTCATAAAAGTGCTAGAATGTGTAGGAGTTCAAGTGAAATGGAGAGCATTGGTTTTGGCAAATAAGTGAAAACCTACCGGTAGTTTTGTACATAAAACTACCGGTAGGTTTTGCACACTGGTCCTAAACCTACCAGAAAACTACAGGTAGCTTTTGCTCACTGGAGTAAAACCTACCTGTAGGTTTGGCACTGACCTACTGATAGGTTTTGCCTAGAATGCCAAAATTAAGGGTTTTTATCAAATTCTTTCGGGAGAACTGTTCATTATCTTCCTAAGTTACAAACCCTAAGACACTTCTCTCTCCCTCCAAGTGCCTCTAAGTCTAAAACTTCCTCACAAATTACATTAATCTCTCATTTCTCACTTCTAGGGTAGTTGATTGAGTGGATTTTATTGAAGATTTGTGGATTTCATCATTTAAACCTTAGATTTGCATAATTTTCCCCAAGCCATAATCTGCTTAACTCCTTTCAAAAGCTCAAAAATCTTGGAGATGGCTCACAAAGGGAGGATCATTCTTGACCATGTGGACTTGATTGAGGGTTGTTTTTGGCTTTGTTGGCACTTTTGGTGTGTAGGGCACTGTTGCTTTGCATGGCCCACACCAAGCGCACTGGGCCAAGTTCTCCATAGCCCGAGGGTGCTAGTGCCTACAAGAGAAGTGGGGAGGGGTCGAGTGCAGATCGGAATGAGTGAAGTAAGAAGGCTAGGAACAATGCTCGGTACCAAAGCATCGAAGAAAAGAATGTGAATTGTGAACGGTTCGTGGATAACATATCCTTGGGTCCAAACAATGAGGCTATGAAGATCATTGAGGTCCACGGGATTGGAATTTGGTTTAGCTTATGAGTTGGTTCAATTTGGTGTTATGTCAGGAGTTCTACCAAAAGTTAAAGGTGGTGGATGAGCATGCTAAGATCTTGAGATCTAATGTTAGGGGCAAGACTTTTGGCGTGACCCCAGTTATGATTGCCACCCTCATGAAGTACGAGCGGCTGCCTCCCTCCACCCCAATGTACCCACATAACATTCGTGGGGTGAAGACCATCCCAGAGTATGTGGCTTCGATGTATGAGGAACCGAATCAATTTAGGGGAATGATCCAAGTCAGGGGCCTCAAGCATTCGTACGGGATGATGTATAATGTTTTGCATTACAATTTACTTCCTAGGGGGGCCGAGAAGAACCTAAATGTGGAAAAGCTAGCTCTTTTGGATGCGGTGATGACTGGGAAGGCCTTGGACATAGCAGTTTTAATATGGGAAATGATGAAGGAATTCACCCAAGCTAGAAAGTCGAAGGTGAACCTTCCATTTGGAAATCTAGTCACCCAGATGTGCAAATATTTTAAAGTGAAGGGTTATGCCTTTGACAAGTTGACTCCTTCCGAGACTAGAGCCATAAGGAAGGCCAGCAGTAGCAAGAGGTATGCTATGAGTCGAGGTGAGAGTGCTAGGGGGTAATCTGCTACTAGACCTTCATCTACGGGGCCGTCTGTCTCTGGGCCATCACCCTCTGCCCCAGTGTGCACATTTTCTCAGCGCTGCGATGTGTTGGAGGAGACCATGTAGGGGATCTCGACGATGATAACTAGACTTTTCTAGCATACATTTCCTAGTAAGCCGATTGTTGGTTGACCACCACCTCTAGTTGCTAGACCTTTGCTTTTGCCCCCTCAACTTCCACTGTTGTTGAGGTGGGAGATTCTAACGAGGATGATGATGAGGAAGAGGAGGAAGGGACTGAGGACGACACTGGAGAGGAGGATGCTGGGGAGGATGATGATGGAGACGATGGGGATAGAGATGATGAGTAGGGTGCTATTGTTTTATGTCCTTTTTGATTTGGGTTGTATATAACTAGGAGTTGAGTTATCTGCCTAGTAGAAGAGTCTTTAGGAATTTTAGGCCGTTTTGTCTATTTTTGACTTCTAAGTCGTTGTGCTCAACTTTTGAAAGTAATTAATGAAATGCCAGAGTTTTTGTTTTATCTTGCTCATCTTCATTTCGTTAATTACATTGTGATTTTTGGATTTTGAATGTTTGGTGAATTACTTGTGTGAATGGATTGTTGTAGTTTCATACTCATTGATTTGAAAGTAAACTTTGCTAGGGACTAGCAAACCTCAAGTTGGGGGGTGTGATTAGCATGAAATATTGCATATCATGTGTGCATTTATACCCTTTTTATAATCCCTTTTGTGGTGAAAATGGAGGGAATTGCAATGTTTCAAGCTTTTAATGAGGTTTTAATGTGTTTACAGGTAAAAGAGCTTAAATGGTGCATGTTAAGCCCCTATTATGGTGCTTAAGGGCAATGAAGTTGAGGGGAAGGGTTGACGATGGCTTGGAAGGTGAAAGAACCAAGAATTGAGCAAAAAAAGTTAAAACCTACTAGTAGGTTTGTCATAAAACTACCGATATGTTTTGGCTACTGGAGTAAAACCTACCAATAGGTTTGGCCATCGACTTGCCGACAGGTTTTGCTGACAACGCCAGATTCTGCAACTCGAGCTCTACCACTTTGGGGGCCCTACCATTGATTCTCCCACTTGCTCCCTGAAACCTCCTATACATAGACACGTCTTCCCTCACCTAGACTTGGACTTTGGAGGCTTTGGCATTTATGAGGATGAGAGAGAAGAGGGAGACCTGGGGAATTGCTGGGTAGGCTGTTCCTAGCCTGTGCAAGGCATCACTTCAGCCTCCAATGGATGGGAGGCCTGTCACACGACTAGGGAGACCTCCATGGACAAAATCTCAAGCTCCATTCACCATTATTTGGATTGTATTGCATTGTAGAGAGAGAAGCTCAAGGACGAAGATAAAGTTCTAGAGAGAGAAATTTATATTTTTGCATTTCTTCCATCCATTTCACTTGTAGTTTCCTGTAAGACTTGTGTAAGCTTCATTTAATGTCTTTAATGTCATTTATTACAAGTACATTACAAGTTTTAGTTCTACATTTTGGATTTCACCGTTGTTGTATTAAGTTTTCTCCATTTCAAGCTTTTAAAATGGGTATTGAATATTTTTCTTCATAGTTTAATATTTATTATATCAATCCAACCTCGAATCATCATTTCTTTACAATTTCTCTTTCATTTATTTATGTTATTGCATTAAATATGAGTAGCTAAGCTTCAAGTTGGCTAATAATCCAAGGGACAGTTCCTCTTGGGTATGCTAAATCAACCATTTTTCGTTCCTCCTCGTAGTATACAATGATTTGGTTTGACTAGGTTGAGTGTGGACGTGGTTGTGAGTTCTTGATACAACGTACACTTGTCACGAGGTATACTTGAATGCTCACCTCCATTTTAGTCCCTCACTTCCTACGAATCAATCAAACATCTAGGCACCATTGGAGGAAGGTCTTGGGTTGATTTGACATTCCCATTGGAATAACCTCTTTGGATTAGCCAACACTTGTTTCCATTTCATTTTCATCAAGACCACAATTCACCACAACTCAAACTTAAAAGATTTTTACACTTTTGCCTTTTCACCAAAATTGCCTTCAACATAATTCCCTTTCTTCCGTGAGAAGATGACCTTGGAATACTTAATTCCAAGTAAAACGCGACACTTGAAAGTCTCTCTACGCTTGGAGAGCACTTTGTACACACACATTTCATTCGACACACACGTTTGCCTAATTTCCCGTATCATTCCGAGAGAGAGTGACACTCACCTACACTCAAGAGCCATATACACATTTGAGGGTGATGTGTGGAGATTAGGGCATACGACGAATAAAACCAAGCACATAACAAGTCAAAGACTTCAAAATCTCCCTTATATACTATTGTTTGGCATATTTTAAATTGCGGGCATGCCAAAGTTCGAATGGAATTAGATTCAAAATCTTATGACCTTACCTACATGAACTAGCGTCAGGTTCTAAAATCATGACTGTCTAGGCAATTGAAACGAAGCATAAGGCTACCTCAAGATTCTTTTCTTTACCTTAGAGACCAAGGACTTAAAAGTTTCTTTCGTAGCAAGTAAACAAACTAGAAATTGAAAATAGACTTGGACTGAAAAAAAAAAGACATAAATGTAAACAACAAAGAGGAATTGTGGTATGAACTACTATATTGAAATTAAACATAAGGGAGATCACTTGAGTGACAATTATGTAGTAAAAGCAAATGAACAAAAATAAACTAAATAGTGTAGATCAGTTCTCTGTTATGTTGTCTACGCATGTTGATCGAGAGATATTTACTTTGTAGCTTGTGCCTCTATATTTATAGGTGGTGGCTCTCAACTGTTGGAGCCATCTTTTCTGACCAAGAACCAGAATCCATGGCCTCTTCTTCTAGTGACAGTGATCATGCATCGAACCATCTACAACCATTGGTCACAATGTCATGTCTCCCACACCTCTTCATTATCCAAGTTCCATGGAGACCTTTTCCTCTTAACCATCTTATACCCTTGGACCTTCTCTGACTCTATCTTATCCATTGGACCTTGCCACATATCGTTCCTCAAATTTTTCAATATTTGGGTGTAAACACTGCTGCACACCCCCCCCCCCCCCAAAAAAAATGACGCAACAAGATGCTACTTATTCGAAGTGTCATTTTGGTTCTTTTAAAGTGAACTCCTACCGCCTTAATGCCTCTACTTACATGTCACCTCAAGATAGGCTACACTGCTCAACACATGCAATTCATCTTCCACGTGTAAGCTCTCTATCTTTTTCCATCTTTTCAAATCTGCAGGAAACTACTGGAACACAATCTGTTCATATCTTCTCATCATTACAATGATTTGCTTATTGTGCCTAACTTGATTTTGTCATCATTCTAATTCTTCATCCCCTCTTTCTCTTGCTATGTAAATCCCTCATGCTACTTCTCTTTAGAAAACACTTGCAAAGGTTCCTTCTCGTAAAATCAACCTTCATACATTCATTTTTGAATCTGGCACTTCTTCATTAGTGAGGGACCTTGGTCATATTTTCACCATATTTCCTTTGATTGTTGTTTGTCTATAATATCCGGCATCACATGAACCTCTTTCATTCAAATTTAAAGAATGTTTGCAATAGTCTAAGAGGATTTCGTGGGTTGTACTTTCTAAGATGGCGAAAGGGCGGTTGTGGAAATGATTAGGCATCAGCAATGCCATAGAAATTAGTACCATCAACATTCCCATCTATAGACCTTTAATCTACTTGACTCTCTTGTTCTGGTCTATGGTGGACAATGCCTTTCACTTTTGTTGTGTCATGATGGATCTAAGGAGTTACCAAGTATGAAAGAGTCTCCTTTCTGTCTGTCTCTCCAAGTTTTGACTACTGAGTAAAACTTCTACTATTCAATCATATAATCGATTCCGAGCAAGCTGTACACTCCCTATATTATTAGTCAAGTGCTAATGAGCAAGAAAAGGCTCCTTAGATAGGGTGTTAGCTCTTTAGTTTGATTACAGCTAGCTGTTGTCCGAATTTGATATTGACAATTTACGTGCAAGTATACACGATCAACAAGTAATAAAGTGATAAGTAGAGTATCGTTTCCACGGAGAATTATTACAACTAATTTCCAAGTACTAACTTTATATCAATTCAATTTTATTTAAACAATTGGAATTGAACTATTGAAATTACTAATTTAAAACTAAATCTAAACTTAATAATCAAGGGTTGAATTTACCAAATAAAAGAATTTAAGATTACAACTTCCCCTAATGCTTCGTATAAATCTTTCTAACTCTCTTTCCAATTAATTGATCAAAATAAGTTGTTAAGTGAGAACTCAAAATTATTTATTAAACATCTTCCAATAGTTAGATAAAAATATATCTCCCAATTAATTTACTATATTCCTATGTAAAATAATTTGGATTAGATTCATTAAGTTCAAACTCTCATAAAAGTTACACACAACATACAGGTATATTCCTATCCTATACACAAACCCAGCAATTCAATCCTAAGAAGAATTAACCAGATGCATGTCATCGTATTCAGATCTAAACCTATAATTCATTTCCCAATTTCATCTAAGTTATCAAATTAATTTTTGGCCACACAATAATATATTAAGCACAAAATATGACAAACAACTCTTATATGATCAATAAAACTAGAAATGAATGTAGATCAATTTAACTAAACATCAGGTTCCGTTGCAATCTTAATAAGAATTTATTTCATAATGTAATTGAAAAACATCCTTCTCAAATTAAGCAACATCTCAGAAAATCAAGAAATAAAAGTAAGAGAAAAGAATGAAAACTTGGTTGCAATCTTCAATCCTTCTCTAGCCTTCAAGTCCAATCTTCTTCGTGTCGATTCCTTCGATCCTTGTCTTCAATTTTATTTTAATCCTTGGTCTTTTATTATGTTAGCAGTCCCCAAAATCAATCTATATCCATTCCAAATCAAACTCTAGCATATAAAACCCACTCATCATTAGCACGTCTATTTTCTTTTCTTTCTCAAAGTCAAGTTTCTCACTTGTTACTCAAGCTTTGAAGCCTCTACGTTATTATATGTTGGGATATTTGAAGAAGAACAGGTTTGGAACCCTATACAAATGGCTGGTCTCAATCTCGCTTGGTGGTGCCCATTTAGATGATTTTTGACTCAACATTGATTTTGTGCTTGAGTTGAAGGGGGAGCCCTCCATCGATCGAATCAAGTAATTTGATATCAAGAGAGGGAAGAGCCTTTACTTTAGGTTAGGCTAGTATTCTCATTCACACAAGGGTAAGAGAGAGTTGACCATTTACTGTTAGTAGAAGCAGTACAATAGGAGTAGGATATTGAATAACAGTCAATCAAAGAAGCAAGGGATGAGCCTTTCCAGATGATCGATAAAGGTTCGACAAATTCCTATTACCGGTATAGTACTCGAACGAAAGTAAGGCAAAATGCTTCCTTTGAAAGAAGCACAAGTGAAACGATACCTAGATCTGATTGAGAAATTACAAACAATGTTGCTTAGGTTACATTGGCAATATGTAATTCAACCATTTTCTTCTATTTTTGACATCGATGCCCTCCTTGGCCTTTCTCTTTTTGGGGCTGAGGTCATCACTCTTCTTTCATATAGAAAAGCCTAGCGTTGTCCACTCAATCCTCAAGGCATACCAATCCTGGACTATTCTCACTTTCTTATGGCATCTCACATTCCAGATGGTTTAGAATTCATAGATACTAAGCACATTTATTTCCTCCTTTACTAGCTCAATCATTTTTTTATGTGTTTCTTCTTGCAAAATAACAAAGGAGTACATTTTTCTGGTCATCAACTTGTTCCCCGGAGCTTCCTATGGCTTGACCCATGTTTGTTTGCCCACCTTTACTGTGGTATATCTGAGACAGTTGGCACCAACATGTAAAAAGGTGTTGGTCCCCTCTAGGTTCTCCAATTTTGGCTTCGTGCCTACTTTACGGAGCTATTTTTCACTCCTCACAATGATTGTAACATCACTTATGGTCGGCTTTACGCCACAATGCCCTACAAGGAACAAACGTTTGCTAAATGTTTTGACTTCTTCTGTGAGCAAGCCAATTCACAGCGTATGTGGATGCCATTTTCTTGCAATTGCAACCCTAAATGGTCTCTTTACTACCCAGGAGAAGCACCTTATGACCAATCTGCTCAGCATGCAAATCATTGGTTTTCCCATCTCTTTCCCGGGGATTTACATGATGGCCTTGGGCCCTTAACTAGTCTCAATTTTCACTATGGCGTGGAAATTTATATGACTTAATAGTTTGCACACCAGTTTCGCTTGGTCCAACACGTCCCCCATCTTTTTGCCACCACTTTTAATACTAAGCTTATCAATCAACCTATTATTATTCTGCTATGATTTGAAAATCTCCCCGCCTTACTCAATAAACTATCAGTCTTTCCACATGGTCCCTTTGAAGGCTGTGTTTGACATCATCGAGCTATTCAAACCATGGTGGGAATGTTATGTTTTCAAGTAGTTTGGAGATGATTTACCCACCTCTCTTTAGTAAGTGAATTTTCTAGCCCACCTTCCACACTCTCCAAGGGTTGGCTCTGCACAAAACTCTCTTTCACCCTCTGCTAATGAACTAGCCCCCTAAATAAATCCTCTAGTGGAATTGGATCTCTCATCCTCCACCAGCTCACCTTCTCTTCCTAGTTCATGGCCTAGAGAGAAACACTAAAGGCCAACCAGTAATGTGACTGACCCAAATGTAGAGGCTCAAATCCACGATGATCAGGTGGCAAATGATGCTCCTCTTGTCTTCCATGTACATCATTACAGTGGGAATCCTTTACTTCTACTTCTACCCTCATTCCTATTGATCCATTGTAGGATGGCATCTTTGATGGTCTTGAACTTTTGAGGTCGACCTCCAAATCTATTTTGTTAGAATCCACTACAGAAGCTATATCTTTGGCTTTTCCCTCCAATTATCTCGAAGAAATAGTGGTAGAAACACTAAGTTGTTGAGGTCCTATATCACTTTAATAGCCTAAGAGGTTAGTGAGGCTCCTGTGCAAAGGCTGCAAATCAAAGGCAATATACCACGCCTTTTCAAGCCTCGACCTCTTCTATAGAGTCTAAGCTTCACTCCTTGATGGCATCTCTGAGAGCCCGCCTTAGCTTTGGTCCAGTTTCCTTCCAAAAATTGGAATGGATCTTAGATCTTGACTTTGAGGACGATCGTGGAGCAATGAAGTTGATTATGGATAGCCATCTAGGCGTCATATTGGAAGAACTGGATCTTATTCTCAGCTTCAAGCTGGCAGAACTCTTTTTGTGTTCCCTTTTCTTATGGCCAAAGATTGTCAAATGCTAGCCCAACTTGCTAATGAACTTTCTGTGCTTTTTTAAGAGGCCAAGCCTTTGTATCGAATTACCTTACTATTGTTAATGGCCAAAAGGACATGCTAGTTGACTTGAAGTTTCAATTGGCCAATTCGCTAACCTCTATAGCCAGTAAACGTTGTGCTATAAAAAAATCTCCTTAGTTGATCATCAAATTGTAGAGCTCAAATCCTGCCATGTGGCCTTGCTAGAGGAGGCCGCTTCCTTTGATGAACATTTTGAACAACTAGAGGCCGTTACTCATAACATTGTAACCCATATTGCCAATACTCTTGATCAAGCCAACTCTACCATGGTAGAACTTAAGGCCATTAATGAATCTTTTTTTTTTGTTTGTAGGTCCTCTTCAGTAATCTTGTACGGCCTTTTGAAAAGTAATAAATAGAGTTGGACCTTTTTGTCCCTTTGCTTAATTGTCCATTTATTTTGTTCATGTTTTCTTTGTCTACATGACTATTGAATGGACTATGATTTAACTGACATTTAATACCACTAAATCATGCATTTTTCATTTGGGCCTTTATGCATGAACATAGCCAACCTTTATGCATTAAATGTTGATGTTTCACCTCCTACGCCTTAAATCACCATAAATGTTGGCAGTTTCCAATATGTGGTCATTAATGTCTTATGACATTTGCTTAGCCTATAAACTCTTTAGAATTGCACAAATTCCAGACACAATAATTCTTTCCCATGTATTGAATACTTGGCAACAAAAGGTGATGATGTTCATGATTATCAAACCCTTTCCCCTTCAATCTGAAGCCTCTTTGTTCCTCTTATTTTCTTCCTTAACATATGTCATTGGTTTTACCAAAATACTTTACATATTTCTCAAAGATAGGTGCCACACTGCATTAGCTTCCTTTGGTCATGCTGGGGGGGGGCAAATATTTGCTAGAGGTGCCATGGATCGATCAATTGTGCCAGATCTAAAGGAATCTAGAGTAGGCTTTGCATTTGGTTTCTGGTGCATCTAACAATCCTTTTACATGAGTTCCCTCTTTTGGCTTCCCATCATCATGATGAGGAATGTTATAGTGGTGTGCATCTCTTAGCTGGAATGGAACGGAGAGGTGAGAAAGCTTTTCATTATGGAGGAGAGCCCTTGAAGACGTAATTGTCATCATACTCCATTTTCATGTTCTTCTCCTGAGCTTGTTCAAAGATTCCTCCTTCTCCTACTCCCTTCTTTGTCTCCAACGATCAATTTGTCATCTTCAAACCAAGACATGCATCCTTTAGAAAGGTTTATGTTTGCATTGAATGTTTCTTTATTTTATTCACCAATTGTACCACCTAAAAATTTATAAAAAAAAATTTATGAATAAAACTGCAACTTCATTTATTATGTATCCCCTTTTAACTTTTACTTCATATTTGCACAAAAGCTTATTGCTAGGACATGTATTATAATTGTCATTAGCCTTGACTGGCTGGCTACGCCGTTTACATTTATTGGCTTTCTTCATTCTGTATGACCTTCCATACCGTTGGTCGATAAGCCTTTAGGAATTGTTCATTAATATAATGACTCTAAGTCTCTCCATTTAAGTCTTTTAAATGGTAAACAGCTCCCCTCTTTTCTTCAAAGATTTCAAATGGCCCTTCGTAGTTGTTAGACCATTTGCCTAACTTTGAGTTCAATGAGCATTGCCTCATTATACTCCAGAGGCCTTAGGTTATGTTGAAAACAAAATGTTCAAGACTTTACAATAATCTCCACGGGTAAAACCGAATCGTATTCAGAAGACAATTTGAACGGTGTGATCCCAATACTTAACCGTTTGGATGTCCTATAAGCCCACAATGCTTCGAGCAATCTTGTATCTTGGGTTGTCTTCTACCATTTTGGCAATGATCCCTTTCAAGGTTTTGTTATTAGACTCTGCCTAGCAGTTTTTCTACATATAGTTTGGGGTCGAATGAATGATACTAAATTCATATTCTTCTACAAACCCCTTGAATTCACTTTATGAAAAGACTATACCTTGTTTTGCCACTATGTATCGAGGAAGTCCAAAATGGTGTATTATATTGTCCTTCAGCATTTGGATAACGTCGACATGACTGACCGTTCTCATTGGGATGGTTTCAACCCACTTTTTATAATAGTCGGTGCTAAAATAATGAAGAATGTGACCTTGTTGATGGAGAGAAGATTTTTTCAATTAAATCCATGGCCCATGCTCAAAATGGCCAAGGCTTTACCGATAGATGAAATTATAACGGTGGCACCCTTTGATTAGGACCGTGCCATTGGCATGCCAAACAACCTCTCCTATACTCGATGTAATCTTTTAGGATGTTCTGCCTGTAATAGTAGTATCTCCTTATAAGCCACCACATTTTTATGCTGGCCTGATGGATCCCGCATATGCTTTGTTGGCTTTCGGTCTGTACTAACATCATCTCCTCTTTACTGATGCATCTTATAAGAAAATCGTTGTGTACTCATTTCTTATAAAATTTCTCATTCACAAGTATGTAGTTAGCATCTCTTTTTCTTATAGCCTACTAATATTCACCTAGGTCCTTAAGGAATTGTATGATCCTATATCTCCAATCTTCCTCTTCAATTTTAACAATTAACTCTTCCAACTCAATTTCCCTTGTTTTAATGGATGGCAGCACCCTTATTTGGACCTTTATTAGTTGCTCATCCATGCCTTGTGGAATTCTTAAATTAGGTCCTACCTAGGCCAAGTTATTTACTGGCCCATTTAGCCCACTTGGGATGGGCCACAACATGACATCATCAAAATTTGACAAGAGAGATGTTGTGATCGTGCAGCAATTATGGTGAATAGTAAGGAATCAAACAATTAAGAAAGCAAGAGAAAATAACACACAGAGATTTATGTGGTTCAGCAATGTGCCTACATCCACGAGAGCGAGCGGTCGTTCTTTTTCATTATTTAAAGTAGGGTTATATCTCAAGTATTTATATAACCCTAATATAGACATATTTACAAAAATACCCCTGTACCGTACTACGGGGGCATTGCCCCCGCACCCCCAACTAATCAGCATCCCCTTTATACAAATGCCCTCGTAGGCTCCATTCTGCCCGCTCCAGCATCTGCCTGCTTGTCATTATGCACACATCAGTATATGAGCCACACATACTCTAACAATCTCCACCTTGGCAAATATTCATCCCTTAGGAGAAAAAGAGGACATGTATTCGGGAACTCCACCGGGGACGTGGAGTTGAGGCATCTCCCATCTAGCAACTAGAGACATTAATCAAGTCCAAGCAGTGCTTGAACTTGTCTGTAGTAATAGGCTTTGTCAACATGTCTGCTGCATTTTCAGAACTGTGAACTTTCTCAAGTAATAGTTCACTAGAAGAAACCAGTTCTCTGATCTTATAAAACCTCACATCTATATGTTTGGTCCTCGCATGATACACCTGGTTCTTTGCCAAATAAATGGCACTCTGACTGTCACAATGCAATTGAACTCCACCTTGCTGGGCACCTAGCTCCTTGACTAAACCTGTAAGGCACAAAGCCTCTTTGGCAGCCTCAGCTACTGCCATATACTCTAACTTAGTAGTAGATTGTGCAACTATAGGCTATACCATGGACTTCCAACAAATAGGTCCTCCCACAAGAGTAAACACATAACCTGTGGTAGACCTCCTGTCATCCAAGTCCCCTACATAGTATGCATCCACATATCCCATAACAGAAGGGTCACTCTGTTGTCTGCTAAACATGATGTCATAGTCTGTAGTGCCCCTCAGGTATCTGAAAATCCACTTGACTGCATCCCAATGCTGTCGACCTGGATTTGAAAGAAACTTGCTAACCACGCTGACAGCTTGTGCCAAATCTGGTCTTGTACAAACCATAGCATACATCAAACACCCCACTGCACTAGCATATGTGACCTTTGACATGTCATGAACTTCATCATCTGTCTTCGGGCACTAAGCGGTAGACAATCTGAAATGATTCGCCAAAGGTGTACTTACTGATTTTGCAAAACTCATGCTGAACCTGTCCAACACCTTCTCAACATAGCTATGCTGAGATAGCCATAATCTCCTGGAAGCTCTGTCCCTGCGAATCTCCATCCCAAGAATCTTCTTGGCCGCACCCAAATCCTTCATGTCAAATTCNAGACACTGAGCGGTAGACAATCTAAAATGATTCGCCAAAGGTGTACTTACTGATTTTGCATAACTCATGCTGAACCTGTCCAACACCTTCTCAACATAGCTATGCTGAGATAGCCATAATCTCCTGGAAGCTCTGTCCCTGCGAATCTCCATCCCAAGAATCTTCTTGGCCGCACCCAAATCCTTCATGTCAAATTCTCTACTCAACAAAGTCTTCAACTTGTTGACCTCACTCATACTCTTGGCAGCAATCAACATATCATCCACATAAAGTAACAGAAAAATAAATGAATCATCATCAAGCCTTTTTACATAGACACAACAATCATACTCACACCTTTTGTAGCCAATTCGGATCATGTAAGAGTCAAATCGTTTGTACCACTGCCTCGGAGACTGCTTCAGCCCATAAAGTGATTTCTTCAAATTACAGACCAAATGTTCCTCTCCAGGGAGACTGAACCCTTCTGGCTGTACCATGTAAATCCGTTCCTCCAAGTCGCCATGAAGGAAAGCTGTCTTTACATCCATCTGCTCCAACTGCATATCTGAATGTGCTACTAGTGCCAACACTGTCCTGATGGAAGTGTGTCTGACCACGGGGGAGAAGATCTCATCATAGTCAACCCCTTTTCTCTGTGAGTAACCCTTTGCTACTAGATGAGCCTTGAATTTTTCTCCCTCCTTTTCTGATACTGCTTCTTTCTTCTTATACACCCATTTGCACCCTATT
>CAUOFW020009035.1:98703-181895 GCA_963454935.2 Ilex paraguariensis
GAGAAGATCTCATCATAGTCAACCCCTTTTCTCTGTGAGTAACCCTTTGCTACTAGACGAGCCTTGAATTTTTCTCCCTCATTTTCTGATACTGCTTCTTTCTTCTTATACACCCATTTGCACCCTATTGCTCTCTTCCCCTCGGGAAGTTCCACCAACTCCCACGTCTGGTTCTTATGCAGAGACTCCATCTCCTCCACCATAGCACCCATCCATCTACTTTTCTCTTGGCTTTGTACTGCCTCCTGAAAAGTTGTAGGATCCCCGCTACTAGTAATAAGCGCATAAGAAACCAAATCTTCAAGTTGTTTTTGAATATTTAGTAAGCATTTAGAAACCAAATCCTCCACCATAGCACCCATCCATCTCCCCGCTACTACTAGTGTTATAGGGATAAAACTATGTTTTCTAAGTTTTTTTTATCAAATTTTATATCTTAAATGATGTATCAAAATTTTATACATTAAATATTTGATAAAGTTAGTGGACTCTAGTAATTCAACCACCCACACTGATTTAAGATACAAAATTTGATAAATGATTTAGTAAGCATAATATTACTCTTGTTATACAGCGTCTGTCAAGGCCTTATTTTAATTTTCAATGTTTTTTTGGGTAAATAACAATTTCCAATGTTAAACAAAACAAAATACTAAAGAACAGTGTATAGCTGAGCAGATTCGAATCTTGCTTTTGCTGTCAAAACTTTGGCCTTGTCCAAAAAAAAAAAGACAAATATCATGAGAACTGTTGTTAAGGGATGCTTTCCTATTTCCCTAAAAATATGTGTTGAACACTCGAGCAGTCATGTTCACAGAAAAGGACTGATAAATGCAAGCAACAATTGAGTTTGGACACATACAACTTCCGGACTTGAAACTACCGGCCTTAAGTCTGTCAAGCAATAGGATTTTCTATTACACAAAAAAAAAAAAAAAAGACCTTATTTGGATCTAATTGCAGTTAATCCAAATTGGAATTCTATTAAAAAAGTTTTGATCCGATTCTCATCCGATTATTCAATAAATTTAATTTTTATAGTCCAAGTCTGAATTCATTAAAAAATTAAATATCCAATCTAATAATTAAATCCAATCTAATCAATTGACAAGTCATATATCATATTTTATTTTTTATTTTTTTTGAACTTTTTGGAGCCCAGTTCATAAAATTATAAAAAACATTACTCGTCAATTTCCTTTTGAATTAAGTCCTGTTGAAAAGCCAAAGCAATGGTTATAAATAATGCCCTTTAAAAATGTAAAAAATAATGATAATGTCATCACGTAATTAAAACAACTATTCTAAAAACTTATATTATCATAATGTACTTTCTTCCCCAAAAACACATATTGTCAGACAAGTATACTAAAAAAAAATGGCTTGTTCTTGACTAACGTATCCATTAACTGAATGTTTGAAGGTACATTAAGTTACATTTACTAATAGCGGCTATACTTAGTATATCTCTACAACAATATATTGAGATTAGACGTCTAGACAAACGTCTATTCGATTAACTACGAAATTAACACCATAATAAACATAGAGTTAAATCACTTCATCTACCCCATGAAAAAAATACCTATTTTAATAACGTATCTAAAACTCAGAACAAAAACACAGAAAAAATAATGGAACAATCAAGGCAACAAAGAACACAAACTAACATAAAAATATTTACAGGTTTTATGGATGACGCCCACGCAAAACAAGATCGTATGCAAGTTGATATCAACCGTCTTGAATTCGAAGTCTACATGTCCAACAAAGAAAAAGATGAGTGGAAGAAATGGCAAAGTCCTTCAACAAAAAGTTGCAAAAGGAGAAGGAGACTACAAAGAAACTTGAAGTAGAGATGAAGGACCTCAAAAAATGATCCTTTTTTTATTTTTTTTTTTAAAAATATAAAACAAATAAACCACATATGTAATCTCCTCTTTATGAATAATATAATATTTTAATTTTAATTTGTATACCTATAATAATTTAATTTTGTTTACATGTATGATGAACAACATATACGGATTTCCTTCCTACTGAAGAAAGATTTCTTCTCCTTCATGATCAACGTCAACTGAGAGTTTTAAGGAAGAAAGACACTATCCAACGTGGAATTCAAAATTTTCCTATGAATTCAAAAATTCAATCTAATATCTCTTTTAAATTCTTTTCAAATTTTAAATATGTGAAAACTAATTAATTTGAGAGGACAAATCCATATCTCCCCCAGTTGTAATTTTGAACTTAATAAAAGAATGCTAACAAACAAACATGTACGCAAAAAATAACAAATAAAAAATAATAAATAAATATAAAAAATAATATGTAGGCAATAATCGTCAGACTGGTACACTAAAATATAGACCGTCAGACAGGTACACTAAAACACAAACCATCAGACATGTACACTAAAATACAGCTCGCTGATGTACTTCTCCATAAACACATATAATTAATGTATATTTTTCTCCATAAATACATATCGTCAGACATGTACACTAAAATACATAGCATCAGATAGATATAGCAAAACATAAATCGTTAATGTATATTCTTCTCCATAAATGCAAATCGTTAGACAGATACACTAAAATACAAATCATCAAACATCATCATAATGTCCAAATTACTTGGTTTACGAGTTTAAATTTTCAAAATTGATAGACAATACAACAAAAAGCTCAATAAAAAAAATTAACTATATTTTATGCTGAAATCATGTAATGAGGGTAAATTGGGTAATGAAACCAATAACTAACCAAACTCTTAACATTCACGCCAATATAGCAGCATGCAAGTTTTTTCAAAAACCGAAGAACCATTTTTTATGCTAAAAATTCAGAAGGATTAAAATTAATTTACACACCAAAAAAGAGACCATAATCTAATTTATTATTTTTTTTGGGTAGGCAAACATAAAAACTACAAGCCATATATCAGCATCCTATTACATGGTGATGGGTCAAGCCTAGGGGCCTAACCCACGTTGTAAGCTCATTTTAAATTAAGAGCCCAACTTATAAAGATCCAAGAATCCAGCCCAAAGTGTCCACACCTGGTCAAGCTCGCCAAGGGAGTAAGCACGGTCTCCAAGATCCTTATCCACGCCGCCTTGAAAAGGGTCAATCTCTACGTCATCCTTTGACCGATTCTCATGGAGAGCACCGTAACTGCCTCGCCCGTTGAGAAAAGGTGGCCAGCTCCACCAGATTAGCCACATAGTTACTCATAACTCGCCCCAATCTGTTATGGGTGCATCACACTTAGTCGAGCACAATTCTCCTGGCTCTCTTAACTTGTAACTCTCTGCTCTTCTTACATACTTGAAGTAATAAAATACCCTGGCGGCCCTAGCTATTCAAAGTGGACAAAGTTCAAATTGATCAAACCATTATAAACCTTTTGTCTCTATCTCTTATTTATTAATTACTGCATTTATTATTGTTCATCTGACAGGTGGTGTACAAACCTGATTTGTGCATCATCAGTTTGGCGCCATCTGTGGGAACGACAAAATTCTCACTTCTAAACACTTCATTTGTTGAACCTATGGCAACTACCAGCAAATTGATGAATCAACCTGAGGATAATCCACCCCGAAAGGAGGAGGTTGCTTCTCCACCAACCAATCCCGTCCCAAATGCATAGAATATGCTAGAGACAATGCAGTAGCTGTGGCTTAGAACCAGTAGATCCTGCAATTAATGCTCCCTGAATAAGGAGGAACATAGCCTGTTGGACTCCAAGCAAGAGGAGCTCCATGCCCTGATGGGCGTCAAGGAGCTCCCCACTTAGGCGGCCCCTTTGGAAGTCCCCTTGGGCACCCCACATAAGGGGCCCACCATGAGGGACCTCCACCTCCTCCTCCAGCTCCAGCTGCTCATGGTGGAGACCCTCATTTCTAAGAGGATGAGGGTGAAAACCAAAGCATGGAGCTTGCGAGCCATTTTCACGAAAATTTCAAAGGTGCTCCCAATCACTGGGATGAAAAAATAAAAGAGGTACAAAACCAGTTGGGTGACACCTTCAATGCCATGAAAGCGCAAGGACCCGAGATAGTGGACTACCTCGTTAGGTAAACTGACACACCCTTCGTATCTGAAGTGGCGAACTATCCACTTCCCTAGATGTTCAAAATGTCATCCGTCGAAACCTTTGACGGTACGAAGGACCTGTTGGATCACCTTGAGACTTACAAAACCTTAATACAACTGCACAACGTCCCCGACAAAATTATGTGTACGGTGTTCCCAACCACCTTGAAGGGATTAACCCGACAATGGTTTCTCAAGCTCTCCCCAACCTCCATTGGCTCATTTGCTAAGTTAAGCAGGTCCTTCGTGTCACACTTCATTGGAGGATGCCACCACCAAAAGTCTGCCACCCAGTTGCCGAGCATAAAGCAAGATCGAGACGAGAGCCTGAGAAGTTATCTCACTTGTTTCAACGAGGAGGTCCTCCAGGTTGAGGAGCCCGATGACAAGATAACTATGACCTCCTTCTTGCGAGGCCTCTAGTCGTCAAACTTCCTCTTTTCAGTGATGAAGCACCCACCAAAAGGCATGCTAGCGCTGCTGGTAAAAGCTCAAAAGTACATAAATACTGAGGACATCACAAAGGCCAAGCGAGGTGAGTTCTCCAGGACATGAGAAAAGAGAAAGGAAAGTGACAGGGATGACAAAAAGGAGAGTGATGACAAGCGCAGTAGGTCAGAGAGAGTACCCGGCAAAGGCCGGTTTAGTCCTGCTCCTTAGAGAGATCGACATGCGTTCACTCCCCTCAATGTCGTTGTCGGGCACATTCTATTCAAGATCCAAGATGACCCCGCAATAAAGTGGCTAGGGAGGATGATGTCTCCCCCTAACCGCAGGAACCCGAACAAATACTATTGCTTCCATCGCGACTACGACCAAGACACCGACGATTGCTATGACCTCAAGAGACAAATTAAGGAGCTCACATAACGTGGTCACCTACGCCAGTATGTTACTGGTAGGGGTCAGGCGCCGCCACTGCCTTATAATCAGGAAGACCAACAATCCATCGGAGAAATTCACGCCATCGCTGGAGGGCTAGCAAGAGGAGGAGAATTACTCTCCGCCATGAAAGCCAACACTAGAAAGGCTATGCACCTTGACGATTTGCACCCATCCAAGGTGCTTAAGCATAGAATCAACGCGGTCATATCCTTCTCAACACAAGGACTTAGAGGGAATTCAGAACCCCCACGATGACCCTCTGGTTCTTACTATAACCGTTGTCACCTTTCAAGTATGAAGGATTCTCGTGGATGTAGATATCTTGTTCGCATAAGCCTATGACAAGCTCAACTTGGGTAAGGAAAGACTACAGCCTATTAGCTCGCCCCTCATTGGATTCTTAGGGGATAAAGTGTATCCCCTAGGGTCCATCACCTTACCAATCACTGTCAGCGCGGCACCCCCGAGCTCCACAATCATAGTTAACTTCTTGGTGATAGACTGCCTGTCAACCTACAACATTATCCTAGGGCGACCTTCTCTCAGCACCCTAAGAGCGGTGCCTTCCACTTATCATCTCATCTTTCATTTTTCAACCACGAATGAAATTGGAGAGGTTAAAGGAGACCAGGTAGCTGCAAGAGAATGCTACATCTCCTCTATGAAGACTAGAAAGTCATAAGAGGCACCGCAAGTGGAGGTCCTCGACCTGAGAGATGATGTCACGTTGAAAAGAGGAGAACCAGTAGAGGAGCTCAAACCAATGGCCCTAGATGACGAGTATCTAGACATAAAAGTATACATTGGCTCTTCCCTTTTTGAAAATTTAGTCCGCCAGCTTATAGATTTTTTAAGGCACAACATGGATGTGTTTGCATGGTCACATGCAGACCTTGAGGGCATCGACCCTGAGGTTGCCACCCACCACCGCAATGTTAACCCTCATTATAAACCTGTTTGCCAAAAGCTAAGGGACGCCTTCACTAAAAGGGCTCAAGCGATGGACAAGGAGGAGGTGGGGAAGCTAATAAAAAATGGGATAGTCAGAGAAGTTGCATATCCTGAGTGGCTTTCAAATTTGGTGATGGTGACCAAAGCCAAGGGAAAGTGGCACCTCTGCATCGACTTTACCAAGCTCAACAAGGCATACCCAAAAGAAGCTACCCGCTGTCGCAAATCGATGCCACCGCAGGACACGAATTTCTCACCTTTTTGGACACATATTCTAGATATAACTAGATAAGCATGCACCCTCTAGAACAAGAGAAGACCTCATTTATCACTCTAAAAGGGACCTACTATTACAGGGTCATGCCCTTCGGACTAAAAAACACAGGAGCAACCTATCAACGGCTGGTGAACAAGATGTTCTAGTCTCAGATCGGGAAAATAATGGAGGTATAGGTAGACAAAATTCTGGTGAAAAACCTCACTGCAGCAGACCACATTGATCACCTCCAAGAAACTTTCAACGTTCTCAGGTCATACCGCATGAAGCTGAATCCTGAGCAGTGCCCCTTTTGCGTAGGGTCAAGAGAGTTCTTAGGTTTAACTAGAGGGGAATTGAAATGAACCCCAACAAGATTAAGGACATCCTCAACATGAAATCACCCTCCTCAACCAAGGAGCTTCAGCGCCTCAACAGGAGAATTGCAACACTTAATAGATTTGTTTCCAAGTCTACAGACAAATGTTTGTCTTTCTTCAAGATTCTCCAAAAAGCCTTTGAATGGGGACATGAAGCGGAGGAAGCCTTTCAAAAGCTTAAAGTCTACTTAGCAACGCCTCTGCTCCTGTCACATGCTACATCAGGTGAAACCTTATGTCTGTACCTTTCTGTTTCCTCATCAGCAATAAGCTCCGTCATCGTCAAAGACAACGATTGAGTGTAGAAGCTCATCTATTATGTGAGCAGAGCATACCGATGAGCAAAAAATCAGATATTCGTGGCTAAAAAATTTGGTGCTTGCCTTGATCTCAATAGCAAGACATCTACGACATTATTTCCAGAGTCACACCGTTGTTGTTGTAATGGACCAGCCACTAAAGAGAGTTTTGGGAAAGTTGGACGTGTATGGGAGACTCCTTAAGTGGGTAGTGGAGCTAGGCAAGTTCGATGTCCAGTACCAAACAAGGATGGTCATCAAAGCACAAGCCTTGACCAATTTTATTGCAGAACTCACACCAGTAGAGGAGGAGAGCAACGAGCCTTCCATACTCTAGCAATCTTCAACATATCCGGACACTTAGACGTCGAGCCTAGGCACACAAAACAATCTGACGCCTGGCGAGGACATCCAGACGCCATGACAGGACACCCAGGCGCCCAAACTAGGTGCTCAGCCTAGGCCAGGCGCCCAGAAGCCCCACCCATGTGTCTAGGCACCCAAGCCAAGCATCTAGGCACCCCAGCCTGATGCCTAGGTGCCCAGGCTAGGCACCCAAGCATCCCAACCTGACACTCAGGCTCCCACAGGGACCTCTAAGCCTTCCTCTGTACCCCTTTAGAAGCTCTATGTAGATGGCTCCTTGACCAACGAAGGAGGTGGAGCAGGCCTAATCTTGATCAGCCCCGATGGCACTCCCATCAAGTATGTTATCAAGCTCTACTTTATCACCTCTAACAATAAGGCAGAATATGAAGCCCTCCTCTCTGGCCTAAGGTTGACAATCGAAATGGAAGCCCAACACATTATTACTTACAGCAATTCCCAGCTAATAGTCAACTAAGTGAAGGGTGAGTTTGAGGCGAAAGGAGCTAGAATGCAAGAATACCTTGCTATAGTGCGAAACTTGATTACTAGGTTCCACCACTTCCAAATATGACACATCCCGAGGGAGGACAACATGGTCGCAGATGTACTCGCTAGGCTCGCCTCATCCTCGGAAGCCCCACCGGGACTAGCACTCATTGGTTACCAGTTCGAACCAAGCAGGCTAGATGTGAAAGCCACAAATGTGAACTGTGCGATTATTGAATCAAACTAGATGACCTCGATAAGGGCATACCTCGAAGAGGGCGTATTGATAGATGAGCCATAGATGCCAGGAAACTCAGGATGAGAGCCTCCAACTTTACCATCTTACAAGACACCTTGTACAAGAAAGCCTACTCCTTGCCATTACTACAATGTCTTTCACCTGCAGAAGCTAAATATGCCCTGCGAGAGATCCATGAAGGGGTTTGTGGGAATCACATTGGAGGATGCTCCCTCATCCACAAGGCACTCAGATAGGGCTACTTCTGGCCTAACATAGTGAGGGACGCCCAGGAGTTCACCAAGAAGTGTGACAAGTGTCAATGCTTCGCCACTGTGCCCAAGTAGCCGCTAGAGGAGTTGACAGTCACCATGAATCCGTGGCCCTTTTCCAAATGGGGCATTGACATCCTAGGCCCCCTACCTCTGAGTAGAGGACAATGCAAGTTTGTAGTGGTAGCCATCGACTACTTCACTATGTGGGGAGGGGCTGAACCCTTGGCTAAGATAACAGACAAGAAGGTCAAAGAATTTATCTTGAAAAACCTAGTCTGCTGCTTCGGGATACCCTACGCCATTGTCAATGACAATGCTAAGCAATTCGATAATAAGCTCCTAAACTCCTTCTGCTCCAACCTTCAGATAAAGTAGCCTCATTCCAATCTAGTGCCCCTACAGGCAAACGAACAAGCAAAAATCATGGTGTTATGCAACCGAAAGACAAGGCTCGAAAGAGCAAAGGATCTTTCGGTTAACAAACTCCTAGGCATATTATGGGTCTACCGAACCACGCCAAGAACTCCTACTAGAGAAACCCCCTTCTCCCTCACCTTTGAAACTAAAGTAGTCATACCTGTGGAGATTAGGGTACGTTGTCTATGGGTCTAACACCTCAACTTGGTGGAGGAGGCAAGGGAAATGGTCGTGGACCATAATACGAAGTACAAGCACTGTATGGCAAAATATTACAACTCAAGGGTTATGCCTCATTCCTTCCAACCGGGAGACTTTGTCCTCAAAAAAGTGATTCTCGCCACATAGGATTCCGGAGAAGGAAAGTTGTGACCAAACTGGGAAGGGCCCTACCTCATAACAGAAGTGGTGAGCCCAGACACCTACAAGATCTAGAATTCTGAGGGGACTATCTTACCCCATCTGTGGAACATTGAACACCTGAAGAGGTACTACCAATGACACCTTAGCAAAGTAGAAAGAGTTGGGAAACTTGATTTTATTTTTTGTATCTTTTTTGGGGTTATCGCCCATTATTGCATGATATAAGTAGTGAATGAATAAAATTTTCCAAGTTGGTTTCAAAAGTGCTATGCATTTTATTTCAAAAAGAACATAAGTGGGAAAAAACCACTTTTACAAAAGCAAGGCTGCAAACTGCCTTTCTAAAAAAAAAAAACCAAAAGTCCCTAGTGCTCTAATTACTCTCATGGTCGTCGTCCTCCTCCTCCTCGGCATCACTATCACCATCAGAGCCTCCATCACTATCATCAGGCGCCTCATATGGCACGAAGCCTGAAAGATCAATAACAAGGAAAGCGGTAGAAATCTTTCCCCAAAGCTCCTCACAACCATCGATAAAGGCATCTGTATAACTCTCAATCCTAACGGCCCTCATAAATCTTCATAACTCTTAGTCCTAATGGCCCTTTCACGAGCAAATAGCATATCCACCTCAACCCAAGAAGCTCTCTCGTGACCTGCCTTTATCTTTACCTCTACTCTCAAGTAGGTAGCCTCTCTAAGTGTGGCTTTCTCGCAGGTCTCCACATGCTCAGCCTCTCTGAGCAAGGTCCTCTCACGAGTCTCCACAAGCTCAATCTCTCTAAGCGAATCCCTCTGACGGGTCGCCAAATGCTCTACTTAAGCCCTCGTGCAAGCAGCCTCTTTGAGCGCGGCCACTCATGGGTCACCACAAGCTCAGCCTAAGAAGCCCTACTAGCAACTTCAAGCTCAACAATCCTCCTATGAATAGCAAGAAGCTCCCTAGTTATAGCCTCATGACTATGCTTCAGTTGACTATAATAATGGGCCCTTGAAAACGAGCATACAGATGCAGTTGAAACCTAGAAAAGACAAAAGACAAAGGAACATCAAATGCATAAGGAGGGACTAGAGAAAGGGAGACAACAGGCCCTTACCTAAGCTAGGCCTTCCAGAAAGGTGTTGATGATTCCCTAAGTGCCCAGAGCACTAATCTCATTAACATCGGGTGGAAACACGAATCTCCCAAGTCATTCCCTGATGACTCGCTTGCTACCCAACATAGGGCCAATCTGAGTGGGTGCCCCTATAGGAGGAGTTAATAGATGGGGGAGGGGGTAGGAGGTGTGGTTGACAAGGGAGTCTCTAGAGTAGTAGTCACATCCAAAGAAGACACCGACTGTTGGGGCACCATTGGAGGGGCCATTTGAGAGGAGCTCACCAAAGCTTTACTCACCCTCGCCACCTCAGGAGGAGGAGTGCTCCTACTAGGACATTGGGACTCAACCACCATTCTATTCCCTACAAAAGAGAGAGGGTGTTGCTTAGATAAAAAAAACACCAAGTGAAGGAGGAAAGTACAAACATATCTTTTCTCTTCAAGGAGGAGCCGCCAGACCTAGAGGGTGCACCATCCCTAGCACTGACTGTGGGGGAACCTCAGGCTCCACTATCTTTGGGCATAAGAACTCCAAATTCTTTTTTTGGATGAGCCCTCACGGCTTGCAACTTCCACTCTTGGTCCTTCGAGAGCAATCTGCAAGGTGATGATGAGTACACCTAAATAAAAAAAAAGAAGAAGAAAGAAGCAAAGGAGAGAGAGCAAGTGTAAGATGTATCAAGTTTCTTAGGAGCACCCCATCCTATTGGTACCAAAGCCCTATCAACCTCTGAAGTCCACTCTCTGCCGACGAACAGGAAGCAAGACTTTCAGCTATGACAGTTGGAGTGTAATCCGGTGATCAACTTATCGCCTCTCGTAGTAAAATAATACCAGCCTTGATTAGGAGCAGGAGTCTCACTCAAATTATAAGCTATGTAAAACGCATTAGGAAAGGCATCTTCATGATGCACCTTCCTCCACAATGTCAAAAACCCAATAAAACTCTCCAACCATTAGGTGCCAACCGCCTCAGTGTCAATAAAAAATAATGCAAAATACGAAAAATGGAAGAAGGTATTGGGAACCTGAGTCCAGCATCAAGTATCTCCTCGTAGATAGTAATGTCTCCAGATGAGTCATCACAAGCAAGCTTACCTATCTCTGCTCGATGGCGCAGTACCCTAGAAGGAATGTAGTAAGCAAAAATAATCTGAAAAATATCAACATTTGAATTAAAAGTGCTAGAAATAGTACTCCCTTTGGATCCATCATCGTCAAGACCTAACTTGCCTCGGTGCTTTTTGTTACGAGTGCGTGAAGGGTTGCCAGAACCACTACCAGGGAGGCCTTGAGAAATCTAATTTTGTGAAGGTCCACCTAAAGTGCCTGTTGCCAACTGCGTCTCGCTCACAACACCCAGCACCTGGGCTACCCTGGTCTCCACACCCAGCACCTGGGCTGCCCTAGTCTCTATGCCTAGCGCTTGGGCCACCTAGAACTTGGCTCCCAAGGCCTGGGTCCCCTGGCCAACGGCACCCAGCCCCGGCTTGGACCTCACCTAATCTCCCTCCTTGCCTGCACGGGCGCCCAGAACAGCACGCACAACAGGCTCCCTAGTCTACTAGCCCAGCTGCCTCCCTAGTCTACTTGGCCAACCTTCCTACAGGCTCGCCCATTCGCCTCCCTGGTCTGTTTGCCCAAGTCGTTCATGCCGGCCTCCTCTGCGCACCCACTAGCGATGTTCATCCGTGCACACCCAACATGCAGGCCTGTAGCGCCCATCCTCTGGTCAGTAGCACACACGAAGCCCCTCACTTGAGCAGTCTCCTCACCCACTATGCAAACAACCTAGTCCCCCTCGCCCACTGCACAAACAGTCACCTCAAGCAGCCCTATCGAAACACAAACAGCATTAGACAGTCCTAGTGGCACTCGAGCAGCAGTGGCAGTGGGCATCCATGGCGCTCCCAAACTGGCGCCTAGCGCCTCCCTCTCCTCTCTGAGAACAACACTAATTTCTTCGAGTTCTTCACAAAGGTTCATAGACATCTACACATCTTCTCCTCCAGTCGACATTGTTCAAAGTGCTCAACTCAAAAGTTTCACCTATGTGTTCTTAAAATATTTCAAGAAGGGCTCTATATCCCTCTTGCAAAGTTATATGGAATGGGTGGAATAAAGAAGAAGTTTCCTATTTATAGCCTAGGATTTTTAAAAAAGCCCCAATTTATAAACTAGGGTTCTCCTAAAATGCAAATAAAAATGGGGGAGGACTTAAGGTGTTCTACAAAGGTGAGATATATCAAGAAAAAGAGTCATCAATCAAAAAGGGTCTCCACCATTCAGAGCTCAAATTCAATCGAATATCCTNAACTCAAAAGTTTCACCTAAGTGTTCTTGAAATATTTCAAGAAGGGCTCTACATCCCTCTTGCAAAGTTATATGGAATGGGTGGAATAAAGAAGAAGTTTCCTATTTATAGCCTAGGATTTTTAAAAAAGCCCCAATTTATAAACTAGGGTTCTCCTAAAATGCAAATAAAAATGGGGGAGGACTTAAGGTGTTCTACAAAGGTGAGATATATCAAGAAAAAGAGTCATCAATCAAAAAGGGTCTCCACCATTCAGAGCTCAAATTCAATCGNCAAGAAAAATAGTCATCAATCAAAAAGGGTCTCCACCATTCAGAGCTCAAATTCAATCGAATATCCTCCTCTCCAAGTTCCATTGGATACAAGGCATTAGGGGACAAATGATGGGTTAAGCCCAAGGGCCCAACCCACATTGTAAGCCAATTTTAAATTAAGAGCCCAACTTATAAAGAGCCCAATGTAAGCCCAACTTGTAAAGATCCAAGTATCCAGCCCAAGGGGTCCACACCCGATCAAGCTTGCCAAGGGAGTAAGCAGGGTCTCCAAGAGCCCTATCCACTCCACCTTGGAAAGGATCAACCCCCACACCATCTTTTGACTGAATCTCATGGAGAGCACCATAACTGCCTCGCCCGTTGAGAAGAGGTGGCCAGCTCTACCAGATTAGCCACTTAGTTACTAATAACTCGTCCCAATTTGTTATGAGGGGACTATAAATTGTAAGCTCCGCCAACACTTGGGGGGCATCACACTCAGTCGAGCACAACTCTCTTATCTTTCTCAGCTTGTAACTCTCTGCTCTCTCTACTCGCTTGAAGTAATAAAATAATCCGACGACCCTAGTTATTCAAAGTAGACATAGGTCACGTTACCGAACCACTATAAACCTTTTGTCTCTATCTCTCATTTATTAATTACTGCTCACCTAATAAGTGGTATACAAATCCAATTTGTGCATCATCACATGGCAAGCAAACCAAAGTGGATTCGTTTAATAGCAAAACAATAATGGGAAAGAAAAGTGATAGAGAATGAGTTGAAATAAAAATTTCAAGGAAAATAAATTTTGTTGTAAGAATATGGCTTGAAAGATTTGTTTTTCAACTTTACAGGAAATCGAAGATTATTGTTTGAACAGTATAAATGTTACATGAAAAATTCTTATACATAACTACATTGCCCTTTCCATATTTCGATCAAAATAATATTTTAATTGGTTTTTCATAAATTTTTTTTCTCAATAATATTAACTTTTTTTTTAACATGCAACAATATTAACTTCATTCATATAAATATCAATGATTACATCTATGTCATTTGACTAGCCTATTGCAAGTTTTTCTTCTTTACATATTGTTAATTATTGGTGAGTTATTAGATTCAGATCAAGATCCGCTCACATGGACAAATGGATTCCAACCTAGGTGGTTGGTGAAAGTTATAAGGATAAACCACCCTCCTAAGTGGAGGTGATCACGGTACCCCATGATTGGGTGGTTACAAAGAGGTTACCTTGGTGATTACCTCCACCAATATACATATTGAAAAATTCTATGCAAAATTTTTCAAAGGAATACAAGTTTTCCAAAACAAATACTCTCACTCACTACATACTCTCTATCTCTCTTTGCATTCTCTTTGGGTTAACACCATACACCCTTGTATTTGTGAGCGTGAGAATTCAAGAAAGGACTCTAGTAGCCACTTCTTCAACCTAGTACAAGAGGTGTGTAGAGAAGCTTGGGAAAGTTCGGGTTTGGCATCGTTGGACACATAACAACAGACAACGATCCGGTTAATGTTTAGGTTCTTCAAGAGGTATAACGAAAACTCATTATGTCTAATGTGTGATTAAATTTCTACATTAGTATCAGAGTTTAATTTATTTGTTGATTCGCCATAATATGTCATGCTTGAACATATGGTCTATATTTATGCTTTTTGATTTATGGCCAGCAATAATCATTAGCATGCAAAATTGGTCTATCTTTGTGACGACTTTTGGGACCAAATTTTTTGGTGGATTTGTTCCTTATAATTCCAGAATATCAAATGTAAAATTTGATGAAGACTCGTTAAGTGGTTTATAAGAAAAATAAAATTCAATTTAGGACAATATGCATGAAATAATGATTTTTTTCTAAACTTTGGACCATTTTTTGAATTGTAAAACATGTTTTTTGCACAAGATGAATCTTTGTCACATAGACTTTCCAACAGTATATCCTATGCATTTATTTGTTGACTAAATTAAGAGATATAAGTGCACAAAATTGGGATCACGCAAAGTCAAAACTGATACATGAACTAGACCCGTATGGTTTGTTACTAGAATAACTAGCAGCATGCGTACTTTACTAGGACTACGATACATATTGAGACCACATATTCCAAGTCCAAAACAAAGAGGAAAAGAGTGGTGATGTCCACGCACAAAAATAAACTACCCATTGTGGTGGTGGTTTTTTTTTTAAAAGGCGCAATCATTGATGTGTTGGAACAGTGAAAAAGAATTAAAAATAGCTCACAGTTTTACTAGCACGCGTTGGCATGTATCATCTTTCTAAGCTTTGTTTTGACATGTCTGGCACAGATGGTTTAGTCATTGATTCCAAACCTTTGTATTTGTTTTTTTAGGGAATAGATATTGATGGTTCTCGGATTTTATAGCCCCAGCCCAATAGGTTGGATGGAAAGGTTCCAGATGGATTAGGTGGGTTGTAGATTGATTGCTAGTGAATAATGAGGTGGGAAATGTAAGTGGTTCACCTTAGCCAATGGACTAAGGCTATGCCCACTACCAAGGGAGTCTGCTGCTCCTTTTGATCGTTTATTACTTGATTAGAGATGCACATATAACAATTGGGGACACGGGGTCCTTTACAAAGAGTGAGTATTTAGCTCTACCTACTGGTTTTTCTTGGTTTGCCAACACTTACGGGAAAGGAAGAGAGAGTTCTTCCTTGTTGGGTTACTGTTTTCTATTTATATTAGGATCTCCTTTAGGGTTTTTAATTGTTATTCTCTTATTGTTGATCCTGTGAGTCCTTCTCTCTACCCTTTGCTGCTTCCTCTGTTACCATGATCACTGTTCATCCAGCGCCCCCGTTCATCCGGCGCCTTTATTGCCATGTTCTCTGGTGGCTGGGTGGTCCACCTTCTCTACTCTGAGATTATCATAGGTGTTAGGAATGGTCCCTTAGACCCTTAGGATGCGTGGTCCCCACGAGTGACCCAAGAATGGTATTTGGACTAAGCTTTCAACCATATAGCTGCTCATTGATTGGACTAGGCCCAGATCGCTAGGTTATAAGTTTTCTGTTGCTGTTGGATCCTTTTTTCTTTGCTCTTGGCCTTTTGGGCTCATTAGGCTTCTGGGCTATGGAGGCCCAAGCCTTGAATTTTGCCCATATCAGTTGCCCCCCAGCCCCATGTCATGAGGATGTTGTCATCTCTGATCTAGGGTTAAAAAATGATTTTTTTGGGCTCATCATGGGCTCTTCAAGCAAAGACCGTGCTAAGCTATTTGGCCCTGATCAGGATTGGGTTGCGCCTCTGTTTTTCGGTGATAATTGGATAGTAGTACACACGTGTCAACATTGAGTGAGCTCGTGGGTACGACTTTTGTGACCTGTTCCGTCATTTGCCTGTCACGAATTAAATGCTTCACACATATATATAGATACATTCATCTAGGGGGAAGGTCCCTTGGTCTTTTTCATTTGGTGGTTTCAATTCCCATCTTCCTTTGTGATCCTCTCCCTTTCTAGGCTTTCGAAGCGTCTTGCTCTAGACTTTTTGGTGACCTAGGACATCCTTGTCTCTAGTTCCCTTCTATTTCTAGCGCTTTACTAGGTACGCCTTTCTTCCCTTCTTCTTTATTGTTTCGACCTGGATCCATTCAACCCACCCTGGTGGGGTTTTGGATTCTGTTTCCTAATCTAGAGGTTTAGCTGATTTAGAGACCACTCCGACGACCTTTCTTCCCTTTCAAGATTTGTAGGTCATTCTTTTGTGGCGAGGGTATCCTTCCTTAGGGCTTGGTGTCTAGAACCTTTGTTTTTGATGGATTGTTCCTTGCACTTACCTTCTCTTCACTCTAGTGTATGGTCTGACCTTTTTGATGGAGAAGTTTGTCGTTTCTTCTTTTGAGTCAGAGTTGCTGTCGTAGAGACCGAGGAGACCACAACGACTTCCTCTAGTGGATGTTCTTTTTCTGCTGGTGATGAAGCTCCTGGGTCTATCCTTGGAGTTTCATCTTCAGTGCCTTTGGTCGAAGCGAGGCCCCTTTCCGCTTTGTCTCATGGTCCTTCTACTCAGTCGAAAAAGAGGAAGTCCAGACCAATTTTGCCCCCAATCTCTAAGAAAAAGACTCGTTGTGAGAAATCCGACCTAACCTGTTTTGAGGAGGATACCTTCAACTGCCTTGGTGATGGGGATTTGGAAGAACTGAGGCGGGAGTATTGTTTCCCATACTTCATGGAATTGCACTCCCCCGAGAAGCACGAGAGGTGTAACTCTACTCTCCCTGGGCTAACTTGCTTCTTCGAGTCTGCATTTTGGGTTGGTCTTCAATTTACTATCCATCCTTTTATCCAGAATGTTCTTGGGTTCTATAATGTTTGTCCAGCCCAGCTTTCTCCCAACGATTGGGGCCTCTTAGTTAATTTCCTTGTTCATTGGTTTGAGAGTGAAAACACCTCTCCTCCCTCTATTCGAGAATTGGCTTCCCTTTTTTAGCTAAATTCCTCTCCTTCCCTGGGTTTCTTGTATTTTGCCAAAAAGGTAAAGGTGAAGACTCTGATTTTTGGGCTCCCTTCTTCTAATAAGGGGTGTAAATTGAGGTTCTTTTTTGTTAGAGGCGACTCCTGGGAGCTGTCCGGGGAGCCCGATGACGTTCCTTGTGTTCCCAGGTCTTGGGGGGTTAGGAACACTTATAAGGCTAATCTATTGGTTGCACTTACCTTTGTTGCTCTTATTTCCTTGTCTTTAACTTCTGATTTGGTTTGTAGATTTTTGCCTAGCACTTGGCACAGAGGAGGCGGCCTGAGTTGCTAGAACCGAGGCCTTTGGGTTAAGATCTTTCTTTCACTTGGTGATCGATGAGAACCTCGCTAAGCATGAGCTCGGGTTGCCCGTTGACCAAGTCCCAGAGGTTGTACCACCTCCTCCCTCCCAACCTAAAACTATGGACCACGACCTGATCATGGCGTTGTTTTTGGATACGGAATAGTCGAGAAAGAGCAAGAAATTGGTGAAGGGGTTACAACTGCCATCCAAGGAGGCATTGGTCTCTGGGCTCACGCCTACTTCTTCATAGCATAAGCATGAGGTTCCTTCTTCCCAAGGGGGTGCTTTTGTGCCCTCGTTTCTTGTTGAACTTTCCAAGGACAACACCCGTTCTGAGGGAGCTCTAGCAGATGAACTTGGGGTTTTGGCCACCCATCTAGCCTCCCCTAAGGTAGTTCCTCTAAAGGGCGAAAAGGGGGAATCCGCCCCTTCAAAGTCCAAAGCGCAAGTGGCGACTTTCTTCACGATCCTGAGGCCGCAGTGACTGCACTATCTGAACTAATCTCTACGTCAGATCCTCAGGCGGGCATGAAGGTTCCTTTTAAAAGGACAATTGAGTATACTATCCGAGGCATGACTGAGGTTCCACTTTTTTTTTCTTTTTGAATCCCTTAACTATTTCCTGGGTTGATCAACCTCATTTTTCCTTCTCAGTCACTCGCTTGTGTGAAGATGTTGGACTTTCACCATGAGCAGGACCTCCAAAAGTCCAAGGATGCTCTTGACGTCATGACGGTTAACAAGGATACCGCCGAGGGGAAGCTGGAGATTCTGGTGGCCGAGGTTGCTGAGTTGAAAAGGATTAACGATGAGCTGGACTCTCGTCATTTGGACCACATTAAACTCAAAGAGTCATAGATAGGGGGCATGGAGGCTGAGCTCAAGGCTACAGAAGCTGGCCTTGTGGCCAAGGATATTGAAATCAAAGCTAAAGATGCCGACTTGATGGCCAAAGATTCAAAGTTGTTGTCTCTACGAGCCCAGGTGTTAGAGCTATTGAAAGTGAGTGCTTCTGCCTTTGTGAAAAGGTTCCTGAACTATTGGGATCAGATCAAGGATGCTTACCTGTACCTCGACTTACTTCCCTTCGCGTCACGGTTTGAATATAAGAAGGGGGGTTGTGGCAGCTGAAGAGGCTGAGATGCCGGGTGCCAAGGAGGCTCCTGTCTCTAAGATGGATGAATCTGAGGATCTCAATTTCCCCACTGAGGCAGCCAGTAGAGGAGCCGGTGGTGGTGGCGAGACTATTCTCTAAAGTAGTCCCGTGGTCGTTTCTTTTTGCTTTTTTGTGTTCCGCCGAAAACCTTTGTAACACTTCATTTTCTTTTGAGTGTCGATGTAATTTTTGAATGATGTCCTAGCATGATTTTTCCAATAGAATGTTGTTGCCAATTTTTCCTTTCTTGTGGATGATGTGTTCTTTTTTGGCTCTGGTGCATGGAAATGTTCAGTCTTGAGTCACGGTGCTGCTTGCTAGTTTTGAGGCCCCTAAATTATGATTCCTGAGTTGTCTTATCACAACAGATAGATGTGAGGCTTAAGTTGTCAGACACAACTTTCCCTCATAACAGCCGAGCCGACTCTATTTCTTCCCCGAGGTGGGTTGACTTGAAGTATGCGGGATGGCTAGAACAACCTATTTTTCCATTACCCTTGGGGCTACTTTGATCCTTTTCCATTTCTTTTTGTGTACTCCAGACATGACGGTTTCGACTGTTTAAGAACGTGCGCCGTCAGTCGGGATAGTGGCTCCTTGATCGTAGTGCTTTCAAAGACCCCTATGATGCCATGTGTCTCCCTCTTAAATGTGAAGGATGTGTATTAACTATGCCTGGCAGAGATGATGGATGCATGTCGGCTGAGGCTATATATAGGCACTCCCTGAAAATGATTGTCCTACTTTGGGCGCCCAAACTTTTCACTTTCTTCCGTTGTTGTGACACTTCTTCTTCTCCAGTGCTTCAAGGGAAACACTTTCCTTCTATTTCCATGGCCAAGGTCCCTTTCTCTGCATGCCACATTATGGAATGTCTTTTCCCTGATGTTGAGGTTAATGAAATTGGGGAGGAAGAGGCTTATTCTATTGCTAGGCGTTTTGACTTCCCTCTTGGAGTGGTTTTGTGTCACGTCGATTTACTTCGATTTCACTGCTTGGTTTTGGAGGAGGCTTGTTTCTTTGAGGCCCCTTTCTTGTTAGGACTCTAGTTTCCCCTTCCCTCATTCATCAAAGAGGTTTTACACTTTTTTAATTTCTTTCCTGCCATGCTCTTTCCTGCGGCTTGGGCGGTCCTGTTGGCTTTTGTGACAATGTGGGGAAGGTTGTTTCCCCAGTCTAAGCCCACTGTATCGGAGTTCCTTCACCTTTTCCACCCCGAGGAGGTGTCTGAGTTTTATCACTTCATCCCCAGGCAAGGAGGGGAAGTTCTTATCTCAGACCTTCCTCCAGAGCCGTAAGGGTAGAGGAAGAGGTATTTCTTCATTTTTGGAGTTGGTTGGGAGTATGGGGCCCATTTTTTTGGCATTGATCAGGGTCCCTACTGAGTAGGGGTAGCACAAGAATCTGGGTGAGCTCGTATCTGTCGATTTTCTTCTAGTTCGTTCTTTGACGTCATTATTATTTTTATTCGGTGGTGACAACTTTGTTTGTCTGTGTTGCTGTAGGTGAGCTGCCACCTTTGTTTGGCGAGGAGCTGACCAAGGTCGAATATGCCCTGGCTCGCTCACCATTTTCATAAACGGAGCTGATGCATCCCGAGCCGGCCTTGTCGTCGAGTGGCCGTGATTACCTAACCTCCTATTCTTGTTTGCAATTGGTTGAGGAACTCACTCCTTTCTCTGGTTTGTTTATGTAGTTCCTTCGTACCTAGTTACTCAGTAGAGAGTGATTATGGAGCAAATGGGCCAAAGGAGGCAAGCCAGGAGTTCTGAGCCTCCCGTAAAGAGAGCTAGGCTGGGAGGAGACAATACGGACCTGTCTCCAAGTGTTGATGTGGGCCTCGAGGCTTCCAACATTGGTGGTGAAGTTAGGACTTCGCAGCCAACTTCTTAGCCCCAACCTATTGCCGTGGGGGCTTTGATACCCGAGCTGGGATCTGTCACCATGGTGGACCGAGTTGTGGCCTCTCTGGTAAAGGGGCCAGTTCGACGAGGCTCTTGTCGTACATGAATTGCTGGTTCTAGATTGGCTCATACTTCACCTGTTCTGACGACCGATCTCGAGGGTAGTTTGCTTAGGAATGTGAGCATGAGGCGTTATGTGGATCTTCCTTTCTGAACTCGAAGTCAAGAAACGCTTCATGTCCTTCTTGAGGTAATTCTGCCCTCTGTTGTGCTGCTCACTCTCTTTACTTCTGTACTATNTCTGAACTCGAAGTCAAGAAACGCTTCATGTCCTTCTTGAGGTAATTCTGCCCTCTGTTGTGCTGCTCACTCTCTTTACTTCTGTACTATTATGACTTTTTCCTTTGTTTCTGTCAATAACGCACGTCTGTGCACTTGGGACAGAGATTCGCACCTTGGGGAATGATGCGTAACGGAGGGCGATTGAGCTTCGGGAGGCACATCAACAAAATTTTGACCTTTTGAGTTGGGGTCTGGCCACTGAGAAGGAGTTGGAGTGAGCTCTCGATCAGCGAGCTCAGACCTTTAAATAGTTGATCGCCAGTACTTTTGCCGAGGTGTCTCTTCGAGAAGAGCTGGCTCGTTTTAGGGAAGACTATGATGCCCAGACCGAGGACTTGCTCACCTATGCTATCACTTGGTCTTTGCTAGAGGACCAGCTGAANAGAAGAGCTGGCTCGTTTTAGGGAAGACTATGATGCCCAGACCGAGGACTTGCTCACCTATGCTATCACTTGGTCTTTGCTAGAGGACCAGCTGAAGGAATCCCAGGCTGTAATTACCGAGCTGAGCAACTCTCTGGCAGTGGAGCGCCAGCTGGTCAAAAGTCAGCAAAAAGCGATCGAGAAATCCAAATTGGAGGTGGCCAAAGCCTTTGTAGACGGATTCTTTAATTTTGCTGACCAGACAATTGAGGAGTTCTTTGGCTTGAATCTTGAGCGATTTTAGCCACAGTTTGACGCCCCTTCGAGTGGTGGTACTTTTAATACTGCTCCTCCGGCTCCTCCCTCTAACCAGTCTTGAAGATTTGTTTTGTTTTTTTGCTGCTCTCTCTTCTTTGCTATATCTGTAAACACTTGTGTCTGTAAACACTTTCTTTTGTAATGGAACATGCCTTTTTTTTTTTTTTGGTGTAGTGAAGTGTTTCCTTGATGTATTTATTGACGCTATATTCCCTTGCCCCTTTACACCAAGGAGGCCTTGGCCTGTTTGGAGTAATGTTATCTTCTGGGTTGGTTGTTCTTTTGGCCACGCGCTCCCGCGTGATCTTCAAGAAATGTTGTTGGCGACTGTTCGTTTTCTTTATTCTTTTTGGCAGTGTGCGAAGTGGTTGTTCATTTTATGTGAGCTCTTAGGTGGCTCAGCAACCTCTCCGAATCTTGCGTCCTCATTTATTGCTATTTTATTTTCGTGATTCTAATAGTCATCCTTCGGAGCTATATATTCCCATGTACTTCAAGTCCCTGCATCCCTACTTCCTTTCAAAGATCTTTCTTCTTTGAATCTTTGGCTCCCTTCGGTGCTTAGTCCATCAACCTTTTCAAACATCACGTCCGAGAGTCTTTGAAGGGCGAGTGGTACTCTATTTTCCTTCTTCCATCTACGCTTACTGTAGTGGATGTTGACGACATAAAAAGTCGGTATGATCTTCTTGCCCGTGTAGGGGTTAGAGTTCCTACCTCCAATAAGCCTTGCAGCATGCCATCCCTAGGTGAAGTTGCCTTCTTTGAGGGGGCATTCGAGTGTGGCCTCCGGCTCCCCCTCTATCAAAACTTTGCTTGGGTTCTCTCTTATCATGGCATGTGTCCCTCTAGGTTCTCTCTTGGGGGGTGGGCTGCCTTGGTTAGCTTCTTTATTTTCTGGCGTATGCACGACTTTGAGACCTTCCTTATTGTCTCTGAGTTCTTCTATTTCCTTAACCTGTCCTTCGACTTTCCTCCTTTCTTCAGCTCTCTCTCTTTTAAGTGGTACTTTCATCCACTATTGGTTACTGACATTCCTTCTTCCCCTGAGGGATGGACCTAGCACTTTTTCTTCATCTCCGGGGACTCATTTGAGCCTGCTGTGGGGAGAGACTGTTCTGTCTGGGTCCCCCGTTCTTAGGGAAGCTTTCGGGAGAGGGTAAACTTTTCTTGTCGATTCTTTGTTAGCCAAACTCCATTGGTAGGTATCGTGCTGACCCCATTTTTGTTGGCATTGTGTTGTGCAGGTATTCCTGGCTTAACTCTGCTAGAGGCGTTCAATGTCTGCATAGTGGAGAAAGCCTCCCCCCTTCCCTACTCTGCCCTTATTAACCCTCAAAACATTGTTCGTTATGGGATAAGGGGAAGTTTTACTCGGATCCAGCTCATGCCTTCCTTTTTTTGTGATTCAGATGTCCCTTCTGGCGGCCCAAAGGCAGATCCATCTAGCGGGAGGGATGTTGAGGTGGAAACCCTTAAGAAAAAGTTGGCGGAGGTGGAGCGAGAAAGAGATATTTTGAAGGAAGATAACGCCCGACTTAAGGGGTGAATGCACAGCTGGAGAAAGAAGACTGTAAGTTGAAGGGTGTTGCAGGGGAGGAGCCAAAAAGAGGGGAAGTTTGTGATAATGTTTTTCCTATGTCCCGGATGGTGCTGTTTCTATGTCCCGAATGGTGCTGCTACTATATCCCGATAGTTTTTTTTTTTTTTTTNAAGTTTGTGATAATGTTTTTCCTATGTCCCGGATGGTGCTGTTTCTATGTCCCGAATGGTGCTGCTTCTATATCCCGATAGTTTTTTTTTTGTTGTATTTGCTGGTGTACCAGCCTGTTGAAACGTGAACCTTCCTGTTCTTAATGAAACACAGTCTTTTGGTTATTGACCTTGTATTTTTGCGCTTCCAGCCAGTATGCCACTTGGAGCTTACGAGCTCTTTTTAGGCTGAAAAGCCTACCTTTTCCAAGCTTATGAGCTCTCCAACACTTAGGCTGAAAATCCTAGTCACTTCGAGCTTACAATCTCTCTTTGGCTGAAAAAGCCTGCCTTTTTGTGCTTACGATCTCTCAAACACTTTGGCTGAAAAGCCTGGTAGCTCCGAGCTTACGAACCCTCTCAGACTGAAAAGCCTATTTTCTCCGAACTAATGAACTCTCAAACACTTAGGCTAAAGAGCCTGGTCGCTCTGAGCTTATGAGCTCTCTTAGGCTGAAAAAGCCTGCTTTCTCCAAGCTTATGAGCTCTCAAACACTAAGGCTGAAAAACTTGCCTTTTCGAGTTTACGAGCTCTCAAACACTTAGGCTAAAATGCCTAGTTGCTCCGAGCTTACGAGCTCTCTTATGCTTAAAAGCCTACCTTTTCGAGCTTACGCGCTCTCAAACACTTTGGCTGAAAATCTTGGTCACTCTAAGCTTACGAGCTCTCTTAGGTTGAAAAGCCTGCTTTCTCCGAGCTTATGAGCTCTCAAACACTTAGGCTGAAAAGCTTGGTCACTCTGAGCTTACGAGCCCTCTAAGGTTGAAAAGCTTGCCTTTCTGAGCTTACGAGCTCTCTTAGGCTGAAAAGCCTACTTTCTCCGAGCTTATGAGCTCTAAAACACATAGGCTGAAAAGTCTAGTCACTCCGAGCTTACAAGCTCTCTTAGGTTGAAAAGCCTGTTTTCGCTAAGCTTATGATCTCTCGAACACTTTGGCTAAAAAGTCTGGTCACTTCGAGCTTACGAGCTCTCTTAGGCTGGAAAGCTTGCCTTTCTGAGCTTACGAGCTCTCAAACACTTAGGCTGAAAAGTCTGGTCGCTCTAAGCTTATGAGTTCTCTTAGGCTGAAAAAGCCTACTTTTTTGAGCTTACGACCTCTCAAACACTTAGGCTGAAAAGCTTGGTCGCTCCGAGCTTACGAGCCCTTTTTGGCTGAAAAGCCTGGTCGAGGCGTTTGTTGGCTGCATTTCATCGCGGGCTTTTCCCTTTATGAAGACTTCAAAATTTTCATTGGTTTCGAAAAAGGAAGCTTTTACAATAACTCTTCTTCTCTGTTACACAAGGTTCTCATGGAACTACTAGTAGTAGCGTTTCAGGTGATATACGTTCCACGAGTCCTGCAGGTCATGCTCTTTTCCTGTCTGTAGTTCATAGTTTCTAGGTCAGATTACCCTTTTTACGATGTAGGGTCCTTCCCAGTTAGGACCAGTTTGTTGTGGGTAGGATCCTTTCTGGCCGGGAAAATCTTTTTCAGCACCAAGTCGCTTGGTTTAAAGCTTCTTTTTCTTGCCCGTTTGTTGTAAAATCGAGCTATGTTTCTCTGATAGGAAAATATCCGTTGTAGTGCATCATCCCTCCTTTCATCGAGGAGTTCGAGGTTTATTAGTAAGGACCTCTCATTTTGCATGGGGTCGAAGAGTTCGGTCCTTGCCGAAGGTACACTGATTTCGATGGGCGCCATCATTTTTGTCCTATATGCAAGGCTAAAGAGTGTCTCGCCAGTCGTTGTCCTGACCGTAGTTCGGTATGCCCATAGCACCATTGGAAGGTGATCTACCTATTGTGATTTGGAAGCTTCCAACCTAGTTTTCAATGCTAGCTTGATCGTCCTGATTGTTACTTCGACTTGCCCATTGGACTCCGGGTGCGCGGGAGCTGAGAAATAATTCTTGATTCCTAGGTTGGCACAGAAGCCCGTGAATGAGAGATTTTCGAATTGTTTTCCGTTATTCAAAATGAATGCCCTCAAGACACTGAAACGACCTATGATGGATTTCCAAACAAAGTTCTTGACCTTCTGTGCCATGATCCTGGCGAGGGGTTCGGCTTCAGCCCACTTTGTGAAGTAGTCTACTGCGACCACGACGANTGTGCCATGATCCTGGCGAGGGGTTCGGCTTCAGCCCACTTTGTGAAGTAGTCTACTGCGACCACGACGAACTTGCATTGCCTGATCCCGATTGGCAGGGGACCTAGAATATCTAACCCCCACTGTTGGAAAGGCCAGGGGTTGACCACGGGGGTAAGCTGCTCTGATGGACAATGTGACAAGTTGCCGTGAATCTGGCAAGTTTGACATTTCTTCACTATTTCGTTGGCATCTTTGGACATAGTTGGCCAAAATTAAGCTTGTCATAGTGCCTTATTTGCCAGTGTTCTTGCTCCAATGTGGTTTCCGCACATGCCTTCGCGAATCTCTCTCAAAATATAATCTACTTCTGGTTTAGACACGCATTTCATTAGTGGGAAAGAAAAATCTCTTTTGTATAAGTTACCTCTGACCAACATGAACCTTGCCGCCCTGGACCTCAGCTTCGCTACCTCCTTTGGGTCATTGGGTAGTGTTCCCGTCTTGCAGGTATGACATAATGGGATCCATCCAAGAAGTGCCTCCTTCAACTACAAAGCCTGGTTTTCTCCATCTAGCTTCTCGTCGAGCCGTATGTTGGGTTGGGTTATCCCCTTAACAGGAATCTGTTAGGACAAGTTAGGCTCGTCGATAGTAGCTAGTTTGACCAAGGCGTCAGCTCGACAGTTTGCTTCCTGGGGAACCTGGATCAGCTCGGTTGAAACAAACTTTTTCAGAAGCCTGCGCACTTCAATCATGTAGAGCACCATGTTCTCGTCTCTAGTAGCGTATTCTTTTTTGACTTGCCTGACTACCAACTGCGAATCACTATAGATCACAATCTATTGTGCTTCCATCGATAGGGCCAAGTTTAAACCTACTATGAGAGCTTCGTATTCTACCTCGTTGTTCGATGCCTGAAAGTTAAATCTAAGGGCGTACTCTTGGTCGAAGCCTTCTGGGGAGGTAAGGATCAGGCCTGCTCCACATCCTTGGGCATTTGAGGCCCCATCCACATATGACTTCCAGGTCGGCAGATCGGGGAAGTTGTCATGATCTGCAACATTGTCTTTAGGTGGTGAGGTAAACTCTGCCAGAAAGTCTGTCAGGACTTGTCCCTTGATCGCGATTCTGGGTTTGAACTTGATGTTGAAATCGCTAAGCTCCATCGCCCATTTGATGAGTCTTCCCGAGGCCTTTGGCTTGTGCAAGACCTGCCTCATTGGCTGGTCTGTTGGGACTTCAATGGTATGCGCCTGGAAGTCTGGCCTTAGTCTTCGGCCTGCCACTAAGAGCGCTAGCACAATCTTTTTCATCTTCGGGTACATCTCTTCTGTTCCTCGGAGGGCCTTGCTGTAGAAGTAGACTGGCGGTTGGACTCTCTCTTTGTCCCTTACTAGAGCAGCACTGACCGAGAATTCTGACACGGCTAAGTAAAAGGTCAAGACCTCTCCTTCTTTAGGGCTCACCAGTACGGGTGGGGAAGCCAAGTAAGCCTTAAGGGCCTTAAAGGCCTCCTTCAGGACCTTGAATAAAGGTTGGCATTTGTCGTTTGACCGTGAGACAAATCGGTTGAGCGCCGCTATCCTCCCAGCCAGGCACTGTATTTCTTGGGTGTTGGTAGGGGGTTTCATTTCAAGGATACCCTTAACCTTCTCAGGGTTTGCCTTGATGCACCTGCTGTTGACTATGAATCCTAGGGATTTTCCTGCCGACACTCCAAAGGCACATTTTGCTGGGTTCAACTCCATTCTGTATTGGCGCATCATTTCAAAAGGCTCTCCGAGATGGTGGATATGAGATTCGGCCTTAAGAGATTTTGTGAGCATGTCATCTATGTATACCTCCATGGTCAGACAGAGCTTCTCGCAAAACATCCTATTGACTAACCTCTGGTAGGTGGCTCTGACATGTTTTAGCCCGACAGACATCACTTGGTAGTAGTAGATCCCCTATTCTATGATGAACGATGTATTCTCTTGGTCACTGAGGTCCATTCTGATTTGATTGTAGCCTGAAAAGACGTCCATAAAGCTGAGGAGCTCATGGCCAGTAGTGGCGTCGACTATCAAGTCTATTCGAGGAAAGGGGAAGCTGTCCTTGGGGCATGCCGATTCAGGTCGATGAACTCGATACATAGGTGCCATTTTCCATTTGCCTTCTTTACGAGCATGACATTGGCTAGCCAAGTCGGGTAGTCTACCTCCTTGATGGCTTTGGCCTACATCAGCTTAGCCACCTCCTCGTTAATGAATTTTTATCTTTTTGGCGTGAAACTTCTCCTTTCCTATCTGATGGGTTTGTAGCACGGGTCAACTATGATCACCACAAGGTCTATTCCCTCCATGTCCTCTTGTTTCCAAGCAAAAACGTCAGCGTTTTCCTTCAAGAACGAGATGAGCTTTTCCTTGATGAGTAGGGGCAACATGGAACCTATGAAAACCACGTGCCCTAAATCTTCGTCCAACTGCACAGGCTCCAGCTGCTCCATATGGGTGGGCCTGGTGTCCAATTCGTCTCTCATGTCTAAGTCTTCTAGCTAGACCGATTCCACACCCCTTTGTCTCATTGACGCAACATAGCATTCTCTGGTCAGGCGTTGGTCCCCTCTAACCATGCCGACCCCATTTTCAGTATGGAACTTTATCACCAAATGAAACGCTGAAGGTACTGCTTTGATGGAATTCAAAGATAGCCTTCCTAATAGAACGTTGTAAGCGGATGAAACGTCTACTACTAGAAATCAAACAGTGGTTGTAACCTAATAGGGCTACTCTCCTATGGTGAGGACAAGCTGGATAGAACCAACTGCCAAGAGCTTCTCACCGAGAAGCCTAATAAGTGGGATTTCACAAGCTCGAGCTTTGATCTTTCAATGCCAAGTTGATCGAAAGCCGATAAGAAGATAATATATGTGGAACTTCCATTGCCGACGAGCACCCGGTGTACAATTTTGTTGGCGATGATCACCTTTATGACCAGGGGGTTTTCATGTGGGTGTTGACGTCCTCCGAGGTCCGCATCCAAAAAGGTGATCTCTACTTCTCGGCGGGGTGCCTTTCGGATGACCTAGATTTCAAGGTAATCTTCTGAACGCGCCCTCTTAGCATACATTTTTCTTGTCGAACTGGTCTCACCTCCTCCAGCAAACCCTCCTGAGATGAGGCGGATCTCCTTGAGAGCTTGTTGGTGTTGTTGGGGAGGCTCTGCAATTACTCTCGTGCCCTGTCCCTAGTCGTTTTGAGGTCTCCCTTTGCCTACCATGTATTGGCGTAGGTGCCCCCTTTGGATCAGGTATTCAACCTCCTTCTTAAGCTAGATGCAATCGTTCATCCCATAGCTCGTATCCTTGTGGTACTCATAGTATTTGGAGGCATCTCTCCTTCTCGGATTGGATTTCATTCGCGATGGCCACCAGACGAACTTCTCATCTTGAACCTCATGAAGGACCTGTGTGATGAATGTGATCAGCAGGAGTAGCCATGCTGGGACAAATTGGGGTTGTAGCCTAATGGAGGGGGCCCTAGGCAGTCCCAGACATTGCCTCTCCTTTTAGGGGGATTCCCTTCCTCTTCTCGGAGATTGGTCCCTCCTTGGGGATTGTTCATGTTTCCTTTCTTTCTTGGGACTGCGGTCCCTCTTCCTCTTATCTCCTTCTGTTGGCGTTGAGTCTCCTTTCAGGAGGAGGGTCTCTTTGCCATTAATATATTTTTCAACTTTCGCCAACACCTCGACTGTAGTGGCCTGAGGGTTCTTCACTATCGAAAGGAGGAGGTCCTTGGATTGAATCTTGAGCCCAGACATGAAGGTGGCCAGTGCAAATTTTTCATCTACACTCTCCACCTTGAGGCATTCCTAGTTGAAGGGTTGCACGTAACTTTAGAGGGACTCGGTGGGTCCCTATTTGACACTTAATAGATGGTAAGATGGCTTTCTATACGTCCTTGCTCCTATAATGTGGGATACAAACTGTATGGATAACTCCCTGAAAGAGGAGATTGAAGTAGGCTATTGCCGATCCCTTGATGGTGAAAGCCCAACAGTGGATCGAATTTGGATAACCCTGAAGCTCCATCTAGTTTTTATAGGAGTTCAGGTGGTTGACTAGGTCCTTAGTTTCATCGAATGCCTCTATCGATGGCATCTGCAACTTCTGAGGGAGGGGGAAATGGAGGACCTCAGGAGTGAATGGTGACTCTGTTTGCTGGACCAGAGCGTCCATGGTATGGGGGGTCTTTCCTTTGACCGTTTCCTTCATGTTGCCCACTTCTCACTAGAGCCTGTAGAGCTTTTGTTCTAGTAAAGGATCCATAGCATCCAGAAGGGGGTAGGCTCTGTCTTCTCGATACACGACCCTGGCCCTACTAGGGGCCTCGTCCTTGTCGTGATCTTCTAGGCGTCTTTTCCGGTGGTTGTCCCCAGAATGGCTATGCTCGTGGAGCTCCATTATTCCATTAAGGGGAACTTGGCTCTCCTGAGAAGGGGCATTGTGTTCAGCCTAGGGCGAAGGAGGTTCTAGACGTGTAAGAGGGAACTAGGGGAACTGTTGTGTTTGTATCCATTCCATTAGCTCTTGGTTCTGTTTCATTAGCTGCATTGTGGTTCTACGGTAAGCTTCTAGCTCGTACGTGGAGGGAGGTTCACTGCTGGGGGTTACCCTTGACGTCCACTTTAGGCACCAGACAATTTTTCGGCAAGTTTTGGTGAACTTGGGGTTAATGTGACATCTACTCATATTCCGAGTCAAAACCCTCGACTAAAATTCAGAGAAAAAAGATGAAAATTGTTTCCCACAAATGACGACAACTGATGTTTCTTAGATTTTACAGCCCCAGTCCAATAGGTTGGATGGAAAGGTTCCACATGGATTAAGTGGGTTGTAGATTGATTGCTAGTGAATAATCAGGTAGGAAATGTAAGTGGTTCACCTTAGCCGATGGACTAAGGCTATGTCCACTACCAAGGGAGTCTTTTGCTCCTTTTGATCGTTTATTACTTGATTAGAGATGCACACACAGCAATTAGGGACATGGGGTCCTTTATAAAAAGTGAGTATGTAGCTCTGCCTACTGATTTTTCTTGGTTTGCCAACGCTTATGGGGAAGGAAGAGAGAGTTCTTCCTTGTTGNACACAGCAATTAGGGACATGGGGTCCTTTATAAAAAGTGAGTATGTAGCTCTGCCTACAGATTTTTCTTGGTTTGCCAACGCTTATGGGGAAGGAAGAGAGAGTTCTTCCTTGTTGGGTTACCGTTTTCTATTTATATTAGGATCTCCTTTAGGGTTTTTAATTGTGGACTTAAATATGACACTTTTAATTATGGTTATGTGGAGATAGTGGGAGAGGTTAGATCCTCCAAAGATAAATTTATTTAAGAAACAACTGGAAAATATATTCCTAACTCACATGCATGGAAGATGATTATAGGCTTTTCGGCACATTTTTGATTTCATTATGTGAGAAAGGATAAAATTTTTTTGCAGGGTTTTTGGAATAAATTAAAAAGATATGTAACCAATGCCAAACTTGCACATATCCATGTAGTGATCAAATGGCCACCAGTAATGTAGTTGCTGACCTTACTAGGAGTGACAAATTGGATGGAACCAACTATAACATACGACACTAAAAAATATAAAACCTATGGAATGAGCAAGAGCTCCTGGAACACTTGACTAGTTTGATGACCTGACTTGAGGATGGGTCGACGACCTAACACCGTTGTGATCTAGAGGTCTACCAGGCTTGGAATAAGAAAGATCGTAATGTGCACTATAATATACTTAAAGGCATACACAATGATCTTCTTGGGGAGTTTGAGAATTGCCCCATTGCCAAAGAGATATGGGACTAGATGAAATTTGTCTATGGTGGTACTCCGACCACTAGACTAAGGGAACTTATCCTTAAGTTTGAGATTTACAAAAAAGATCCCCAACACACGATGACTGAGTATCTTAGGGTGATGTCTAGTATAATTCGTGAGTTGAGAACTACAAAGAATGAGCTCACTTATACGCAGCAATTTCAAGCTGTATTAGATTACTGCTTGACTCCTGGACTCACATAAAACAAATCATGTTCCATAATGACAACATTAATTATTGTTGACATCTCTCCTCATGTGAAGCTAGAGGTAAAGGGCCAAGAGGCAAACCGTTACACTGCCCTGCAAAGGACAAGGAAAATGGGGGCAGTCAAGATAGGGCTGGCAAGTTTGCTCCCAAGGCAAGCAAGATAATCAAATGTCGCAGAAGCAAGAGTGGTGGAAAAAGAGACAAGAGCAATATATAGTGCTATAACTATGGAAAGTTGGGACACTTTGCTCGTGAGTGCACTGAGCCAAAGAAAGTACCCTCTACCCTTGATTTTTCTCAATTATTGTGCTTGTGTATGTACACATGTATTAGTTGCTCACACTTATCCTGTGTGGTTTATTGGTACATAAGCAACCAAACATATAGCTCGAGATCAAATATGGTTTGCAAATTATTGCCACATACCAGCTAGCACCTAGAGAATCTATATAGTAAATGGCACTAATGAAGAAGTACTTGGAGTTGGTTTTTATCAGCTCTCATTGTGCACTAGGTGTACATTGCTTCTACACAAAGTGTTTTATGTGTTTGGTGTGTAGATGGTATTGTATATGGTTGATTCTATTTTCTCATATTCTTATGTGGCTAATGTTGATAAAGATCCTGATTCCGTTATCTGACAAGCTAGGTTGGGACATATAGGACAAGATATGATGACATGGTTAGCTAGAGAAGACCTTTTAGGCTCACTCATTAAAGTCAACCTACCTATATATGAGCCATGTTTGGCCAGTAAAGCATGTAGAAAGTCTTTTGGCAAGGCTATTAGAGCTACTCGACTACAAGAGCTTATCCGTTCCAATATTTGTGGACCAATAAATATGAAGGCACATCATGGTACCTCCTAGTTCCTTACCCTAATAGATGATTACACATGATATGGTTACATCTATTTGATAGTTCACTACTATGAAGTATTGGATTGTTTCAAATGTTTCTTGTTTAAGGATATGAATCAAATAGAAAAAAGTGTAAAAACTATTTTCATAGACCGTGGACGCGAGTATTTATCTGATCAGTTTAATGGTTTGTGTGAAGAAAAGGGGATACATAGAAAACTTACTATTCCTAGTACTTTACAACAAAAAAAGTGTAGTGGAGAAAAGGAATATGACATTATTGGATATGGTTAGGTCAATGATGGCACGGGCCAACCTCCCAATATCTTTTTGGGGGGATGCATTACTGACCACTGCCTACATACTGAACTAAGAGCCTTCTAAGTCAGTTCTGTACACTACAGTTTTCACAAATGAAGAAGTCTTCTTAAGAGCCGATGGAGGAGAGGAGATCGTCTGAGAAGGTGGAGTAGAGGATAAGCTCACTCTTGGTGTTTTTTGAACAGAACCTGAGTCATTCCAAGATTCAACCTCGGCCTTGCATTTTCCACCAATTTTGCCTTTCCTAAGATGGGCCACCTTGGCCCTTACAGCTGTAGCATCTGGAGCCATCGAGCTGGAACTTGAGAAATCAAAGTAAGGAGATCATTAAAAATGGGAAGAAGAAAAGGAAGAACTAGAGATGAAGAAAGGAGAGCCTTACCAGTAGGATCTTCAACACCAGCTATGGATATTGGAATTGGAGTTTCATTTCTCACATTGGGAGGACTGAACCCGAATTGAGTGAGCACTGCAGGCTTGAGAAGCTCAAAATTCTTCTATGGCTGAATACTCTCCAAGTCCAACAAGAATATCCTATCCTCAATACTGAGATCAGGTCGGATACATGAAAACGATAAAGAGGAAACAGGGTTAGCAAAAGAAAATAACAAGCTATGAAGCTAGACTAGGCCTTTTTCAGATGGGACTTACCCAAATTTTCAGGGACAGACCAAGCCCGAGGTACAGGGAATATATCAGCTGCATCCATGGGGTTAAACACTCACTCTTTTCCAGACACGAAGAAGAAAAGCTTCTTACATCCTTTGTGGGAGCTCGGGAGGTCAAATATCAGTACTTGGGTCTTCACCCGTTTGGCTATATATAGGAAGCCATCAGAAGGGGTGACCTTGACATTAAATAATTTCATAAGCAAGGGCATCGTGGGGAAACCGAGCTCGTTCTTCTTAAAGAAAACCAAAAGACCTACCAAAACACCCCATAAATTGGGAAAAATTTTGGCAGGATAGACATTGAAAATGTTGTAAAACATTTTTTAGGAAGGGATGCATAGGAAACCTAAGACCATTCTCAAATGAAGCAACGAAGAAACAAACCTTCTCAAGGACTGTGGTATCATACCGAATATCCCTGTTTGGATTTCAGTACTATATACCTCTTGAAAAACCAAACCGANCAACTAAGAGCCTTCTAAGTCAGTTCTGTACACTACAGTTTTCACAAATGAAGAAGTCTTCTTAAGAGCCGATGGAGGGGAGGAGATCGTCTGAGAAGGTGGAGTAGAGGATAAGCTCACTCTTGGTGTTTTTTGAACAGAACCTGAGTCATTCCAAGATTCAACCTCGGCCTTGCATTTTCCACCAATTTTGCCTTTCCTAAGATGGGCCACCTTGGCCCTTACAGCTGCAGCATCTGGAGCCATCGAGCTGGAACTTGAGAAATCAAAGTAAGGAGATCATTAAAAATGGGAAGAAGAAAAGGAAGAACTAGAGATGAAGAAAGGAGAGCCTTACCAGTAGGATCTTCAACACCAGCTATGGATATTGGAATTGGAGTTTNCCTTAGCATCCGCTGGGATATACGATTGTTGCTCCTCCTGCTACTACTGTGGCTTTTCTGGTGGCAAGAAATCCGCACCTCCCNTCCGAATTGAGTGAGCACTGCAGGCTTGAGAAGCTCAAAATTCTTCTCTGGTTGAATACTCTCCAAGTCCAACAAGAATATCCTATCCTCAATACTGAGATCAGGTCAGATACATGAAAACGATAAAGAGGAAACAGGGTTAGCAAAAGAAATAACAAGCTATGAAGCTAGACTAGGCCTTTTCAGATGGGACTTACCCAAATTTTCAGGGACAGACCAAGCCCGAGGTACAGGGANGTGTTGTGCCTCTACCTGATCCTTCAATTTACAGGAGACTCATTGGAAGGTTGCTCTATTTGACTATAACTAGACCCGACATTTCATATGCAGTCCAATTATTGAGCCAATTTATGCAGACTCCTAGGCTTCCACATTTGAATGGAGCTCACAAAGTATTGAGGTACATTAAAGAAACACTAGTACAAGGATTGTGTTATCCTTCGACTTCCAACATAATGCTTATAGCTTATAGTGATTCGAACTGGGGGGCATGCCCAGATACAAGAAGATCAGTGNTAGTACTTGGGTCTTCACCCGTTTGGCTATATATAGGAAGCCATCAGAAGGGGTGACCTTGACATTAAAAAATTTCATAAGCAAGGGCATCGTGGGGAAACCGAGCTCTTTCTTCTTAAAGAAAACCAAAAGACCTACCAAAACACCCCATAAATTGGGAAAAATTTAGCAACGAAGAAACATAGGAAACCTAAGACCATTCTCAAATGAAGCAACGAAGAAACAAACCTTCTCAAGGACTGTCGTATCATACCGAATATCCCTGTTTGGATTTCAGTACTATATACCTCTTGAAAAACCANCAATGCAACAAACCCGGTTTTCCATGAGCGGACCAAACACAGAGCTTGACTAGCATTTGGTCCGTGTTAAAGTTCAAGATGGGAGTATTGTAACTGAGCATGTAACCAAGCCTTTGTATTTGACCAATTTTTTCTCTCATCTATCCAAGATGGGAGTAGAAAACATCTACTCTCCAGCTTGAGGGGGGCTGTTGAAATATGAAGAACAGAGAAGTAATTGCCAACAAGGCTTCCAGCTAAGGATGAAGGGTCTGCTTATTCAGCAATGTCAACATNCTAGGCAATGGTAGAGGTACCTCTGCCTCCTCCTCGAAATCGATAGAATCAACACCAAAAAAATTATCTATCTCATCACCTATATCTCCCAGGTCATCGTTCTTTAGTTCAAGAGACCTATTGCTAATGGCAAAGGAGACAGATGAAGCAGTGGCTATAGAAGAGGTGGACATGGTAGAATAGGAGAAAGGAAGGTTAAAAGAAGTGTAAAGGGGAGGAACACTGGTAAAACAGTCCTTGAGAGGCNCATTTAGGATTGGTTAAAATATTCCTTTCTAAATGCTTTACAAGCAAGGCAATTGTACAGATATATATACAGGGAAGGAATAAGAATGCAAAAATATAGTTCCTCCATTACTTTTAGTCTCGTCTTGATTTCAGCACTTGAATAGTTCTTATTCTATGGGCATTTCTTATACCTCAGGAGTATCTTAAGTCCCCAACCAAATCATCCTCCTCCAAAATGGATAGCGAATTTTCTTTGTCCATTTTCCCCATTTACTCTGCCTAAATCCCCTATATATCTATGACGAGGGTTGTCACATTTTCAAATTCAGGTTTTTGGGCAAAACCTTCGCCTCTTTTTAGGGTTTTTGGGCATGGTGGTGTTGATATTAAAATTGTCTGCGAGCGTGTGTTTACATGGCTAAGCTTAGTAAGAACTTGATACTGTAATGGGTGAGCACAGCGTATTGTATTGGGTCTCAATTACTATGCACAGTCTATTTGTCGTCCACTTTGCCAAGTAGATATGAACCTTGTACTTTCAAGTTAGGCCATGGTATCAGCTATTATGTAGAGTCCCTTAGTCTATCGGTTATTGTGCACATTCACATGGGAGTTGAGTCCTATTTTCAAATGTCAGTCCTATTTTAATTGATTTTTTTTTTTAAAGTTGTTGAAAGCAATTGAGATTCGAACAATACCGAGAATTCTATCCAAACTTCAATTTCTAACGGCCCATAAATAAAGGAATTCTATTTTTAACGAACCTTGATCTGGTGGAGGACTATTTTGCATAGATTCATTGATAGTTATCGGTGCAATCTTTAGATTGTTGAGGAGTGTGTATCACTAGCTATTAAAGGGAACGAAATCAAATACAAAACATATATAAAAAATTAAAAAACATGTTTACGGTGTTTGTAAACGTGGTAAATTACATACAAACTGTAGATAGTGCCGGTGTTTAATCCGGTCATTGGGTTCCGACAGATANTTAAAAATCAAAGCAAAATTATTATGAAATAGTAAATTCAATATTTTTTTTAAGTGAACAAAATCTAAACAAAAAGATACAAAATAAATTTTTTAGTACATTTTAACTCAATTATATATTTTAAGAAAATATAATGCTATTTAAAATCTCTTAAATTTTGTATATTAATTAACTGTACATTAATTTCTCACTAAATTTCTAGCAATGTGCACAATTACAAGTCCATTATACAAACATTCTTCATTTAATTAGGAAACTTATTTGAGATTATTATCGATCTTCTAGAGAAATTCTATATTCAAAATAACTTAAAATATTTTCGGGTTACAACATTTTGTCTTTTGCACCAAATTGTGTTTTATTAGGTTATAGACTGTTGTTACTAAAAAAAAATGGTAAATGAAAAATAAAAATAATCCTTAAAAAGTAGCTAATGGTAAATGAAAAATAAAAGTAGTCCTTAAAAAGTAGCTAATATTGCTTTAAATAAAGATAAGTATTATTTTTTGGTTAATATACAAATAGATCAACATGGTTACGTTTGATTTACTCCATCTAAAAATAAAACATTTATTTTACTGGGAAAAAAAGGATTAGAACCGTTATTAAAATTTTCAAAAATTTAGGGAAAGAAATATAATGTATTAAATAACTTTATAATTCTTAATCAAAGGTGGTCCAAAAGTAAGAAATGGCTCCGCCACTGCATATGTTGTTTTAACTCATGTAAACAAGCCAAAAAAACAAAGGCTAATATATGTTAGGTTGCCATGTTTTAATCTAAATTAATCTCTAAACCAATAACACCAACTTACCTATTATTTGTATTAATTAACGTGTAATGTATGTGTGCATTAACTATTATTATTGATGAGCCCAAATCTAATTGGGTCAGGCCCAATAAATCCAGCAAGCCCAAGTCAACTAAAAGGCAGGTCAAACCTAGTTCGCAAATTCGACCCAGCCTAAATTTCAAAGAGTCCAAGAAGAATTAGAGTACATGGGGATCTTTATTATTCCATTATATAGTAAGGTTATTTTGTATGTGATGGTACCAAGAAAATGCTCAAGGTTGAGTTTGGTAACGCAAGTCATGCCACTTAGGTCTGGAGCTCAGCTCTTTTATGTTATTTGTAGACCTCGACCTCAGACCTTAAACTCCCTATGTCTACATCTCGAGGAAGGTTGTGCAGAGGATAGTTGGATCCCACCAAATACCCCATTTGTAGCAACAGTTACTCAACATGCGCAAGTCTCGTAACCGCCCCAACATCCACTACAGCCCTTGCACAATAAAGGCAACCGTTACAAAGGAGGGGCAAGAATCTTGCCTCAGATCAAGCTAGACCCAATGGTAACTATAAATAGGAGGCAAAGCCCTCAACATAAACAACAAGCCATTATAGTCTCACTAAAATTCTTTCTGTAAACTCCCTAGTAATCAATATATTCAGGAGCAAAAGACTCCCTTAAGAGTGGATTAGCCAAGCTCTCAAACTGGTGAACCACTATAAACACTCTGTGTGATCACCCACATATTCCCATAACCTATTCCCAAGAGCCTTGGAGATCAGAAAGAACTAAACTTAACTCTTTAGTGCCCTTTATATTCTCATCAATGCTCAATCGTATTAAGAACATCATCAGTTGGCGCCATCCGTGAGAACGACTGTTCCTGTTTAAAAGAAAACTAAAATTCTTCAGTAATTGATGGTTTCTACGTGCAACATGAGCAAAGTCAGATAAATCCTCTTCGATTACAGAACCAACAAAAAGCTACAACTGGAAGACATCAAGAAAATCTCTGTGATTTCTTGCCTACACACAAGATCGATCCTCCCATGGTGGATCCCTTACCAAACAACGAACTGGAGGCCCTTTATCGAGCCAATCAAAGTCTCGTCTAGCAGAATGAAGAGTTACTAAATCTCCTTCAATGTCCCCAAAGGGCGCAGCCAACTCAAGATGATCCCCCTTAGAGGGAACAACAACACAATAACCCCCTGAGAGATGTCATTGAGGGAGATAAGCATAGCCAAATGGTGGGCAACGTCCATCCTCGAGCTCATAGGAACGTGGACAATGAAGAAGTATAGAGGAAAGGAAGGAACAATATTGGGAGCAGCACTCCAGGGACATCTAATAGGAGCTCAGCCACATAAAGGAGGCTATAAGAGGCAAAACTCCAGTGACCATGGATGCTTTAGTTCAGCAGACTGAGTCTCCATTTACCGCACATGTGTTGCATTTTTTGTTTCCACCAAAATTTAGAATGCCCCAGATTGAGGCCTTTGATGGGACAAAAGATCTCATGGACCACCTCAAGACCTACAAAAAATCAAATGGAGCTACATGGGTACCAGGACTCGGTACGATGTCGAGCTTTCACCATCACTATAAACGATTAATCCTTAGCATAATTCATCAGGCTAACCCTGGTATGCATCTCATCCTTCAGAGAGTTCTCTATCTCCCTTGTCTCATACTTCATAAGAGCTCGGACTTATTGAAAGCTGAGCTACCGCTTGTTGAATATTAAACAGTGACCCAATGAGAACTTGAAAGTAGACGTCCTTTATGAGAAATTCGCCATCAATGCCTTCATTGCTAGGTTGGGAGTCCAATTAGAGGACCTGATGTTCTCTATCTCCCAAAAAACTCCTAAGACAGTATGGCAAAAATCCTTGCCAAGGCAAATAAGTACATTAATGGCGAGAAAGCACTCCTTTCTAAGGTAGAGAGCTCATCCATGCACAAAGAGAAGGAGAATAAAAGGGATTGAAGTCGCAAAAAGGAGAGAAGTCAAGACAGATCCCCCATGGAGAGACATGGACCGCTCTCTGAAAATGAGAGGATGCATCAGTAGATCGTAGATGCCACAGTTGAGCATGCACTCCTCAACTTCATGGATGCTTTTTCTAGGTATAACCTGTAAGAACCCGTATTAAAAATTAAATAAGGATACTATTACATTAAGAGTTCTTTTAATATAAATAAAATGATGGTAAAAACTTAGAATCATTGTTGAAAGATTGATCATGAAGTTTGAATTTAAAACGAATTGACTTTCGGGTCAAACTTAATTTTTAAGGATTGTAAGCTTAAGAAGGGTGATTAGGCAAGTTTTTAAATATTTTTAGGACAAAATAAGTCCATCATTGAATCCAAAAGGTCCAAAAACTTTGAAAGAGATAATATGAGATGTATTAGAAGTTTAGAAGTATTTCGGAGTTCAAACACACTTTAGATAAAATTTAGATAGAAAGAATTTTGGACACTTCCTAGTATTTGGACCATAACTTTTTGACTCCTAACTCAACTTGATTTGATTTTAACATAGTAGAAACTAGACTTCAAGGGCTACAATAGTGCATTTCACAAAAATTGTTTAAATCAACTTCTAAATAGGTCACAATTGATTAGGAAGTTGAGGGTATTCTGTCACCCGCGTCTGGTAGGAAATACACACGCGTCCAGATGCGTTTTGCAGAAATTTGGGTGCAAAAACACACGTACGGACAGTAAGAAACACGCATCTGGATGCGCCAAGATAGTGGCTTCATGTCCCAAACTTGTTTTTGGGTGCTTTCTCCAATTTTCCTCCCATTTTCATCAATGATAACCACTAGAGAGGCTTGGAGAGGAAGAAAGAAGGGGAAAATAAGAGATCAAAGTGTGGATTCAAGTTGGGGATGATCAAATCTTCTATTTCTCACACAAAAGCTAAGGAAGCAAGGTAGGGATTTCTTCCTATTCTCTTCCATTGAGGCTAAGGTTTATATATATGTATGTTTTGACCCTAAATCCTATTTATATGTTTGGAAATCATTGATTCTTGATATTCTTGCAAATATTACCATGTTTTAATCAAAGCTATGGTTAGATAGCCATGAAATCTCTTTTTTCTTGTCTTAAAACCCTAGTTTTCAAGAGAAATGGATTTTTCTCTTGATTTTTCCTTTGTTCTTGATTTCAAAACTCTAGTGCTTGGTATTGAACAACAAAATGGTAGTTTTGATGATCTCTTGCATATTTTTTAAATTGTTCTATTGGAACAATACATGTGAAATTTAGGGATTTTAGATTTTACTTGGGATGATAGAAATTGGTTGGGTATTGTATCTCTTATGGATGTTTGGATGACCATGAGTGGCCTTTGACCAAGTATCGTAGAGTGGGTAGATGTGTTTCTTATTCCGTGCAGGTTTGAATTTTTTCTACTACTCGTAGTGGGGTTGGTGCCTTGCAAGGACCAAACCATTATTCACTCATGTGGTACTGAGGCTGAGGGATAGTATACTATTCCTATGTTGGATTCATCACTGCCAATGCGTTGGTATACGCCCTTCCTAAAGTTGGATATCTTTGCGAGGATTGGGTGTGTGTGTGTAGGCCAGGATATTCTCGTTGTGTTTATTAATGCGATGTCATACATCATACTTGAGATACAAATACATATTGTGGTTAATGATACATTGTGGGCTATTACTTATTGTACAAATAGTTGGTTATGGTTTATTGTGAAAAAGAGTTTATGGTAGAATTGGTTTATTGTGAAATTGGTTATTGTGAAAATGATAACTTGCTGGAATTGTTATTTTTGGGAATTGGTTTTACTTTGTCATTTCATTATTGTTATTATGTAAACTTGAGATCCATTGAAATGTCCCTATTTTTCTTCAAAAGCTATATATGATATTTGTAAAATGAGACTGAACGTTTTATATCCTTTTGAAACCCTGTTCAATTTTGAGAGGATTTTCCTACAGAGGTTAGTGCTCACCCCTATAAAAAACATTTTTTTTAGATTTTGGTTTCAAGGAGGAGCTCAGAGTTGACGAGCAGATAGCTTGGGAAGCTCAACTTGATGGGCATGTAGACCCTAAAGGGGATGTCTGGAGCTTTCCTTTTTATGTCCTAGACTAGGAGGTTTATTCTGAGATAACGTTCCTCTTAATATTTTTTTTATTCTGCTGCAAGATAATAGTAAATATTTGGGATGTAATCATCATAGTTTGGCATATTCTTTTGGATGTAATGACCATGGTTTGGCATATTCTTTTGGATGATGTAGTAGATATTATGGATGATGAATGAAATTTTCTTTATTTATAGATTTTATTAGTTGCTCTTATGATGTGAATTGTTTTAGACAGTAATGCCATCCAAGGTGGGTTTTGGGACATTACATAACCAGATCAGAATAGATCCCAACAACCAAGAGAAGACATCTTTCGTAACTAAGCAGGGGACATACTGTTACTAGGTCATACCATTTGGGCTGAAGAACACCGGAGCTACATACTAGTGATTGGTGAACCATGTACTAGTGATTGGTGAACTGAACGTTCCAATAATAGATCAAAACATCAATGGAGGTGTACATCGATGACATGCTGGTGAAGTCATTGAAAGCTGATTTTCACATTGGGCACCTTGAAAAATCTTTCCAAATCCGCAAGGAGTACAAAATTAAGCTCAACCTAGCCAAATGTGCCTTTGGGGTCTCTACTGGGAAGTTCTTGGGCTTCATAGTCAATAATAGAGAATAAAAGAATAGACGTGAAATCGAAGAAGGTCAAGAAAGTGATAGACATGCAACCACCTTCAAACACAAGGGAGTTCTAACTCCTAATAGGAAGGATAACAACCTTAAGTCGCTTTGTTTCTAGATCAAGCGACAAGTGCCAGCCTTTATTCCAATCATTGAAAAAGGCATTCCAGTGGGATATGCACTGCGAGGAGGCATTTAAAGTCATCAAGAATACCTTAGCTCAGCCCTCAGTCCTATTGATCCCTAGGGAGGGAGAAGTGCTCACACTATACCTTGCTGTTTCGAATTTCTCAACTAGTGATGCGCTGGTCAGAGAGCAAGACAGAGCTCAACAACCAGTTTACTACTATAGCAGAGCTTTGAGGGGGGAAGAGGAGAGATATCCAAAAATGGAGAAGCTAGTCCTAGCTCTGCTAATGACAGCAAGAAGGCTCAGACCATACTTATAAGCTCACACCATTGAGGTCCCAACAGACCGGCCAATGAAGTAAGCGTTACACAAACTAGAATCTTCAGGAAGGCTAGTCAAATGGGTGATAGAGCTCAGCGAGTTTGATATCAGATACAAACCCAGAACCGTAATCAAAGGGCAAGTACTGGTAGGCTTCATTTTAGAATTCACTATAGCTACAGAAGCATCCATGGAGGCAACCCAGTTAGTACCTGAACTCCCCACATAGAAACTTTTAGTTGATGGAGCTACCAATGCCCAAGGCAGTGGTACATGTTCTAATCTTCGAGCTAAAGGGTGGCTGTTATATTTTGAGAATCTTATATTTTTTCTAGAAAACTCTTGAAAAGAATCTTCTATTCTAATCAAGAAAACCCCACCACTCCAAACACGCAAAATTCCCAAAAGTTACTTGGTCTCTATTACTACTTATTTTAAAACACCAATCATAGCTCCCTGTGGATTCGACTCTAGACTTCACTGGATTATTACTACAGCTTGACCGCCTGCACTTGGGTGTACGCATTTCGAATCAAGACAAGTTTTTTTCGCTGTTGCCGGGGAGCCATAAAAGGTGTTTTACGGTAAAAGGTAAAAAGACCTCATTTTTGTGTATAACGTTGCTTTATTGTATATAAAGTTGTGTTAATTACTTTTATGACTGAAAACGTCCCTCACTATCAAAATATGCCAGCTGAATCTTCTGGATTTGTGAATCAATCTGAACCACTTTCATCTAGATCAGTAGCAGACTCTTGTGAAAGTAAAATGACAAATGATGAGAGACAAGAGGAAATTCCAATAAGGGAAGGGGAAATACCTAACATTCAAACTTTGAGAGATTACTTGAATCCCATAAGGAATAGTGTCCCCTCTTGTTTTATTTTTCCTGAAGATGCACCCCCCTTTACTGTAAAGACGGGGACAATTCAACTACTTCCTCAATTTCGTGGACTCAAAACAAAAAACCCATATATGCATATAAAAGATTTTGAGGAATTATATGGAACTTTTCAAGACAATTCTAACCTGGCCAAGATGAAACTTTTTTCTTTTTCCCTAAGGGATAAAGTTAAACAATGGTTAAATTCTTTAAAAGCTCTTTCGATACCTGACTGGCGGACATTACAAAATGAATTTTTTAGAAAGTTTTTTCCACTACACCTCACTAATGCATTGAAAAGAAAAATCATGAATTTTTCAGTTAAAGAAGGAGAAACATTTTACCAAAGTTAGGAGAGATTCAAGGATCTACTCCAGTCCTGACCACACCATGCTTTTGAGCATTGAACCTTGGTAGGATTTTTCTATGACTCCCTACCCAGTAGACTACGTTAGTTTGATGAAATGATGGCTCAAGGAGAGTTTATGAGAAAAAGTCCTGAGGAGGCATTCGATTTCTTTGATACCATATCTGACAGTTCTCAGATGTGGGACACAGCCTCTCCCACAACTATTGAAGTCAAACCATCTACTTCCCAAGGGGGTAAGTATGTCTTAAAAGATGATGATGACCTTAGAGCAAAAATGTCCACCCTATCTCAAAAGCTTGAAGCTTTAGAGATGGAAAAAGTTCATCAAGTTGATGTTAGCTCTCCCACAGAACAAGTGTGTGGGATCTGTGCGCTAACAGGACACCCTAATGGGGAGTGTCCCACAATTCCCGCATTCAAAGAGGTTTTGTTGGAGCAAACAAATGTTGTCTCTAATTTCAACAAGCCTTACTCCAATCCATACTCTAAAACATACAATCCAGGGTGGCGAAACCACCCAAACTTTAGTTGGAGAAACACACAACCAAGTCTCATGAACTAACAACAAGGTTCACACCCACCACCTCAAGGACCTCCCTTATACCAATCATACCNACCCAAACTTCAGTTTGAGGAACACACAACCAATTCCAACAAAACAAGGTTCACACCCACCACTTCAAGGACCTCCCGCATACCAACCATACCAACCACCACAAAAGAGAAACCTTGAGGAACCAAATAAACTACAACCATAGTTCCACTCAAGCTTTCACTGACTTCAAAACCTAAACCACTCAATCTTTCGAGGATCTTAAAAGTCACATCCAAAAGTTGACCCAATCCATGACCACACATGAAAAAGGGCAAGTTTTCTACCCAACCAAAACCACCACAAGGCCAATTTCAGGTGGGATATCCTTCATCCATGGAAAATCCATAGGGTCAAGTCCAAGTTGTCACTACACTAAGAAGTGGCAAGGTGATTGACAAGACCATCCAAGACAAGCTAATTCCAAAGCCAAAAGTCATCCCAGTTAACTCACCAATCGAGCCTGAACTTGTAAGAGAAGAAGAACCCGAGCCCCTAATTGAACAAGAACCAGAACCATCACATGAAGAGGAACCCTCATGTTCTATTCTTGTTCTTTTTCCCCATAGACTCAGAACTGCACAGAAGTTGAATAATCAACCAGAAATTTACGAGCTCTTCAAGCAAGTAAAAATCAACATTCCACTTTTGGATGCAATCAAATAGGTTCCATCTTATGCCAAGTTTTTAAAAGACTTGTGCACAGTCAAGAGAAGCCAGAATGTTCAAAAAAGAGCATTCTTGACAGAACATGCCAGTGCGTTGCTTCAACACAAAACTCCTCCAAAATACAAAGATCCAAGGTGTCCAACTGTGTCATGTGTCATTGGAAATTTCAAAATCGAACAAGCACTGCTAGACCTTGGAGCAAGTGTCAATTTGCTCCCATTCTCTATCTACCAACAGTTGGGTCTGGGGGAACTCAAACCCATAAGTGTCACACTTCAGTTGGTAGACAGATATGTAAAAATTCCTAGGGGTTTTATTGAAGATGTACTTGTTCAAGTGGACAACTTAGTATTCCCTGTTGACTTCATCATGTTAGATACTCAGCCAGCACAATATTTAGAGAATCCAATTCCTGTTATTCTTGGTCGACCCTTCCTAATAACTTCAAATGCACTGCAGGAATGGGGTCATGAAATTAACCTTTGGAAATATGACACTTGAGCTGAATATTTTCAATGTTGCCAAACACCCAGGAGGGGACAGAGAAGAAAGAGAAATAAATTTCGTTGAGTCTATTGTCCAGGATCATCTCAACAACACATTCTGTGAAAATTCCACTCAACTTTCTTTGTCATAATCCATCACATCTAAAATCATGGATAATGATCCAAAGAATTGCCCAATTCATGTTGTTAATACATGGACCCCCAAATTCGAGGAACTTTCACCAAGTGGCACAAAACCATTCTCATCAAGTGACAACTCTCCAAAGCCTGAATTAAAACCTTTCCCATCTGACCTCAAATATGCATTCCTAGGAAAGGAAGAGTCATTCCCAGTAGTAATTTTGTCTAAGCTCACAGACTTACAAGAGTCTAAACTGATTGAAGTTCTCAAAAGTCACAAAAGCACCATTGGATGGACCATCACTGACTTGAAAGGTATAAGCCTATTAATTTACAATCATGCTATATACCTTGAAGAGGACTCAAAACACTCTCGTCAAATGCAGCGACGACTGAATCCTCACATGAAGGAAGTAGTAAAGGCAGAGGTTTTAAAGCTCTTAGATGTCGGGATTATCTTCCCCATCTCTGATAGCAAATGGGTTAGTCCAACCCAAGTTGTGCCTAAAAAGTCTGGAGTCACAATGGATAAAAATGATGCAAATGAACTGGTACCAACTAGATTTGCCACAAGATGGTGGATGTGTATCGATTTGGTAACTAGAAAAGACCATTTTCCTCTTCCCTTTCTTGACCAGGTTCTAGAGAAAATTGCAGGCCATGAATTCTATTGTTTCTTGGATGGCTATTCTGGATACAATCAAATTGAGATAGCACTCGATGATCAACAGAAAACCATATTCACATGCCCCTTTGGCACCTTTGCATTCAAAAGGATGCCATTTGGACTTTGTAATGCTCCTACAACATTCCAAATATGTATGTTGAGTCTGTTCAATGACAGGGTCGAAAAATTTTTGGAAGTGTTCATGGATGACTTCTCTGTGTATGGTGACTCATTTGATTTGTGCATGACCAACCTAGAAAACGTATTGGTAAGATGTCAAGAAGCAAATCTAGTGCTCAATTGGGAGAAATGTCATTTCATAGTAACATAAGGCATTATCTTTGGTCACATTGTGTCGTCTGAGGGCATAGATCTGATTGAGAATTTGCTTGCTCCCAAGACTGTAAAAGATGTCTGATCATTTTTGGGACATGTAGGGTTTTACAAGAGATTCATAAAAGATTTCAGTATCATAGCTAAACCCATGTGTCATCTCCTAAGTCAGGACGTAATCTTTGATTGGAGTGAAATGTGCCAAAAAGCTTTTGACAAGCTTAAAGGCATGTTAATTTCTACCTCAATAATGCAACCCCCTGACTGGACTTTACCCTTTGAGCTAATGTGTGATGCAAGTGACTATGTTGTATGTGTTGTGTTAGGTCAACGAAAAGATAGAAAACCACATGTGATTTACTATGCAAGTAAAACTTTGAATGATGCTTAAATGAACTATTCAACAACTGAAATAAAATTACTTGCCATAGTATTTGCTTTGGAAAAATTTCGTTCTTATCTTATTGGTTCTTCTGTTACTATGTTCACTAACCATACAACATTAAAATTTTTGCTCACAAAGAAGGATGTTAAACCTAGGCTCTTGCAGTGGATACTCTTACTTCAAGAGTTTGACTTGGTCATTAAGAACAAAAAGGGTGTTGAAAATGTGGTAGCAGACCATCTTTCTAGGTTGACTTACGAATTTCATGAGGATGGAATGTCAATCAATTAAAAATTCCCCGATGAACAACTGTTCATAATTGATGAGACCCCCTGGTACGCTAATATTGCTAATTTTCTTGCTACTGGAACAGTCCATCCGTCCTTTTCCCCCACAGACAAAAAGAAATTTTTGAGAGAGATTTACAATTTCTTTTGGGAAGATCCGTACATATTTAAGTACTAGGCCATAAAGGTAATGAACTTTGACATGAACAAAGCTGGACTAGTAAGAAAACTTCATATTAATGAATTGGAGGAATTAAGAAATAAAGCATATGAAAATGCTAAGATTGCAAAATCCAGGATGAAAATTTTTCATGATAAGAACATAGTGCGAAAGTCTTTTGAACCAGATCAAAAAGTTCTACTTTTCAATTCAAGACTCCGCCTATTTCTTGGAAAGTTGAAATCAAGATGGACTAGACCTTACATTGTCAAAAAAATATTTGAACATGGGGCAGTGGAAGTGGAGAACCCATCAAACGGTAATATCATTACTGTCAATGGTCAGAGATTGAAACCCTTCATGGAGGACTTTCTCAAAAATGTGGAGACCATTCTTTTAATGGATTCAGAATAGCGCTTTGAGAAAAGCGCCTGTTGACACAAAAAAAGGCCAGGTCAAGAAGAACCCGGTCTAATCCGAACCACACCACCGCCTTTATGAGGCCCCACCCCATTTTCTCCCTTTCCATGCACCTCAGTCCCTTTCCCCTTTCTTTTCTTTTCTTTCTTCTTCTTCTTCTCCACTGTTACGATACTCTGGACCCAACAACACCATGACTATAATACCGGAAGATCCCATCCTTTGTCTCATAATCTATGTGTGTTTACTTTATGTGTACATGGCTATGCTTCTTCTATCTGCACTCAGAATCAAGGGTTATCACCCTAACCCAGATCTGCAACGAGATGGTTGATTTGTGTATTTTGCTTTTAGGTTTCGGCTAATGAACCAGATCTCTACCATTCAAAGCTCATCTGATCGGTAAAATCGAAACATTGGGGACAATGTTTAGTTTAGGTTGAGGGGAGAGAACTACAGTTTATATGAGCCTAAGCCTGTTAGAAAATTTTTAAAATTTATGTTGTTGTTGTTCTTAACTAGATTGTGTACTGTAGTTTTACCTTGTTTTATATTTTGATGATTATGTTTGTGAGTCATCTCTGATCATCTTTGTGACTAGTAGACTTTAAAGAACCAGATAGTGAGTCTTAAGAGTATAAAAAGTATGAATGTTAAAATTTTTTGGTTTAGTCTGGGAGTTCTACGAACTTTCCCTTCTGATGTGCACACTGTGATCATGAGAAAAGTAAGATTGGTAAGAAAGAATGAGATCCGAGAACAACAAGTGAAACCTCTGTGCGGCCGAAGCACCTATGCTAAATGTCATCGTGCCAAAAGACTGGGTGCCTATAAACAGTGTGGTAGATATTTTCACGAGAAGAGATATAACCAGTGTTCTGAACCAATTTTTGGTTGAGCGCTTGATCGATTAGACTGGATAGTGAATGGGCAGAGTAAGGATTATCCTGACACGTTATCCTATTCTGGTACCTTGCTTAACCGATTCGTGAGACAGGAAATTGGGAGAGTTATTGGCTGTTCACATGGCACGGAGACAGATGAAGACTCGGATTAGAATAGTTGGGATGAAAGCCAAGGGTCCGAATTTTTGTAAAAAGTGTGAAAATCTTTTTGTTTTGTACAATATCTTTTGAAATGAAAAACATGGGCCGAGGAAAGGAACATCCCGATATACCAACCAAAAGTGTGGGTAGGGATTTGTCCTGAGACGCCATGAAATTTGGTTCAAATTTTCGTGAATAAAATTTTGTAATTGTACATAGTGTAGTGTAGAAATGTTTTAGTTTTGGTTCAACGTTCGAATATTGAATGCTTACAGTACTCTGCTTCTAATGAACTCTCTGATGGAAACAAAAGTACTAGGAGCTCATCTCATTCGAACACCAATGGCCCATTCGAACGCCAATAGCACATTCGAACGATAGAAGCTTATAGTACTTTGGTCTCTAACAAAACTCAAAAGTACTGGGAGTTCACAACGTTCAAACATCATTAACGTTCGAATGATATTTGAATTTCCTTCATACAATGTTCGAATGTAAAGAACGTTCAAACGTTCCTCCTCAGACTATAAATACCTGGGTCATCTTCCTCAGTTCAAAATTTCAAAAAAAATCAAAAACCCTCTAAAACCCAGGATCTCTTTTCACTCCCCAGCACTCAATACTCCACTCATTCCTCATTTCCACCACAAATCGAACATCCAAAAGCTTCTCCATATAAAAAAATCCCCAAATTTTCACCGAATTAACAGCATTTTTCACCTCCTCTTAAGATCAAAACCCACGTTCGAATGCCATGCTTAGGTTGAAGCTCCCTGCCAGGCGCACTCCACCAATGAATCAAGAACCAAACTTCGTAGAAGAAGTAATTCAAGAAAGGGAAGGAAAACAAAGAAGAAAGAGATATGATCGTACTAGATTTCCCAGCGCCCTTAAGGCGGAGTGGTATGAAAAAATTTTCCAAAATCATGGAGTGGTGTGTGAATGTGATGTAGTAATTTCCGATTTTGTTGAGTTGGGTCTGTTGGAAAAGATGGAAAGGAGGGAGTGGGTGTGGCATTTGAGAAACAGCAGAGATGCCGTTGTTGACTTGGTGAGCGAGTTCTACTCCAATGCTGAGATCATCAATGGTGCAATCCAAACATATGTTCGAGGCACCCACATCGATGTGGATGAGAAATGTCTTTTGGAGGTGAGAAAAGGCATGCCTTGGGTACAAAACCCAGTGTACCCACCCAAGAAAAATGTGGTGTTGAATGTTGTTGGAAGAGAGTTGACAGGGTAGGCTGATTTTTCATGGGGAGGGAGAAAATTTTTGAAACAAGGGGAGCTTACTAACAATTACAAGATGCTTAATTTGATTGCGGTGGCAAACCTCGCGCCAATAGGAAGAAAAAAATGAGATTTTGCCCGAGATGGCACAATTGCTCTATGCAATAGGGCAAGGGCATAGCATCGACCTCCCCTCGATGGTTTTGAATGAAATGATGGAGGAATGCGACGCAAGGAGGAATGCACTCCCATTTGGCACACTTGTGACGAAGATTTGCACCGACAATGGAGTGATGGTGAGGCCAGAAATGAACATCCAAAATCCAATGGGACCACTGAACAAAGGGTTGTTCAAAAGAAGCTTAGGACATAGTGGTGCCCCAGTGGCTAGGCGAGAAGTGCACCCTCCTCAGGGAATAAATGAGGTGCAAGAGGAGTTGGATGTCAAAGAAGAAAGAGAAATAGAGACAGAGAGAGAGCAGCTAGATCAAGCAGGCTCCAGCACGACCACCTGACGATCTCTACTAGACATCATGCTTAGCATTGAAGCTAAGCAGGATGAGATCTTGAGACTTTTGAGGGGTGGAGCTGGTAGTGCGAGTGGAGCTGGAGGATAGGAGTAGATCATTTCTGTTTTTGAGGGGAGTAGATGATTTCTGTTCTGAATAGGTTGTTAACTCTTCTTTGAATAGTCTTTAGAAAATTTCTGTACCGTTGTGAAAAAGTTTCTTTTGATAATTCTTGTGGATGTTTTGTGAGTATTGTGGACCCTTGTATATGATTGTGGATAGTTGAAGTGATATTTTGAATGGATGAATTATATCATTGACATTACTGTAAACGAGTATCTTTTATGCAATGAATAATCCAGTTTATCACTTTTATTTGTTTAAAATGCATGTATAGGGTTGGCACTCTAATTCTTGTTAATAATGAAACACATGTGGATGTTAAGATTACTTGTGAAAATGACTAAGCACGAAATCGGTTTAACACCTCAACTTAACACCCACGACATAAAACCTCAATTTTTTTGGAACATCGATGCTATCTTTACGCTTAAATTGTCAAATGTACATAAGTATTTGTTATTCTTATAGNTAACTTGACACCCACTACTTAAAACCTTAATTTTTGGAACGTTGATTTATCTTTATGCTTAAATTGTCAAATGTACATAAGTATTTGTTATTCTTATAGTACAAGGTGATCAAACTCGAAAACGGAATCGTTATATAACTAACATTCCTTGAAACACCCAACATGACCAGTGGAGATGACAAAGAAAACCATGGTAAGTCTTGAGCTTTACACTGCTTTTTGAGAGGATATCAACAATTACTCAAAGTATGCTCTTTCACTTCTGATCTCTTTCAATAATCTCATTAAACTTGCTTTGATTGATGCAACTAAAGTGATCTATTTTTCATAACCCATAGGGAACTTTTGCATACATACATATACACATACTTGGGAAAGGATCATAGGCCATATTTGGATCGACTTTGAGCCTTAGCTAATTTTTTGTTGTTTTTTTTCACAAAAATTTTATCCCTAGTCAGCCATGCTTGAGCCTCAAATAAATGAATTTTTCTCCGCTCGTGTGGTGACCCAAGCCACAAAAGCACATATTTACCATTCCTTGCTATCGAATTTCTTGCACCCTCTTGCAAATCAAGATGAAAACAGAAAGGCAAGAAAAATAGTAAACAGTAGCTACTTTTAAAAACAAGGAAAATCAGTGGAAGCAACCACAAGATAAAAGACACTGTGAGACAAGGAATTGCCAAGAAAGTGAAAAATGGGAAAAAAAAAAAAGAAATCCCATCCCCAGGCAAAGTGTCAAAAAGTTAGAAAGAGGTGTGCTTTATTGCATAAAAAGATAGCTTTTGATCACCTTGACGTCATTTCATTAGCCACTAACCTCTGGCCCCATTACAACCTATAGAAAGTCCTAGGTGATCTCAAGGGTGATGCATATGTATATGATCTACTACAAGTGGGGTATGTTAACTAGAATTTCTTTATTTACATCAATATTCTTCCATGAGATTATGCCAACGTAAAGTCTATTTTCCTCAAAACTTCACTCTTATACTAATGGTGCATGAGATTTTTTGACTGGCCATCTTCTAATCACATGCCACCTGTGAGAGTTATGTCACTACAAACTGAGCGATTTGTTTTGCTGAGAGCATTCCTAGAGAGCCTTGTGTAATCCATGGAAGGTGGAAAAAGGGAATGATTGTTACATACCAACTCTTGTTTCCAATATGTCCATCCTACTACTCAAAGAATCTCAAATGCTAATGCGACAGGTGCTAATTTTTGCATAAAGAAAGTACCAATGGAAGGAAAATACAGGTGATAAGACACGATTGAGGGTTGAGTGTCCCAACGATCATGATGCTAATTCATTTTAGTCAGCTATCTTGCACACACATTTGTTCGACTGAAGTTTGTGGGTAGCTTCACTGAAAACCCTCACGAGACAACACTCGTCGACTAGGGTAAACCTAGCGGTTCAACGGCTTGTTGCATAAGTTAAATGCAACCGGATGACCAACGAAAAGGGCATTAGGTATAGATTTACCTTTCACTATCATTGTATTACTAGAGACTAGCAATATTTAGGTTGGAGGGTGTGATTCGTGCGTAAAGCTAACAAATTTTGCTATACCTTTTTGGACTAATTGTGCTTTCATGGAGTTCAAGTAGTGACATTTCAGGTCCTAAAGTGAACAAAGGCCCAAGAACAATAAAAATCACTCTTGAATGTAACACCAGCACAAAAGGGAGCAAAAATGCAGAAGATTGGAACAAAGCAAGGACGTTCAAACGTCAACCCACATTCGAACGTCATCTGAAACCTTGCCAAGACCAGCTATTGAGACATGGCGTGGCATTCAACAAAGGGAAATGTTGAGGTACTTGAGTACCATGTTCGAACACCACTCCACGTTCGAACGTCTTCTGGAATCCTGAAAAGACTACACCACTGGAACTTGGCATGTTGCAGTAAGAGAGAAGAACCAGAAGCACTTGAGTACAACGTTCGAACGTCACTCTACGTTTGAACGTTGTCTTGAGTGACTGAGTGTACTGTCAATGATGTCAAGATGTGTGGAAGTGACTAAGCTAGAGACTAAGTCAGTGTGACCACAGGTCACTTGAGTGGAAGAGACTTGATGTTCGAATGCCTTCAAAGCAAAGGTAGACTTGACATTCGAATGCCAGATAACGTTCGAACGTCCCCCTACGGACTACCTGCAAAATAGTTGATTCCCATGGGCGAAAAATACTATTCACTCATCCTCACCTATCTCCTACCTCCCCCTCCCCTTCCTTGCCTATAAATACTCCCTTGTTGGGAGCTTAAAAGGCATTCCTTCCTCTAGTAGAGTAAATGGGGGAGAAATCTTTATTCTTGTAAGAATGTTTAGTAATCTAGTTCTTGAATGCTTCATGTTTATGCTTTTATTTTCCATTTACATCAACCATGTTGGAGGCTTAGACTCCCCTTGTAGTTGAAGTCTTTCATTTACTTATGCTAAGTCTTTACATTCATGTTGTGACAACCATGATAGAGGCTTAGACTCTCCTTGTAGTTGTACTTGCTTTTACTTACAAAGTATCAAAAGAGGTAGCTAATCTTTTGTTTGTGGTGGAAACCCTCCAAAAGTAACTAGGTTTCTTCTACTTTTCTTATTCATATATTTCACTTCCATTGCTTGAGCATCCTTCTTTCATAGAAGAGTGAAACTCTTCCACTTTTCTAGAGCTTTACCAAAGCCGTGAAGGGTGGNCACTTCCATTGCTTGAGCATCCTTCTTTCATAGAAGAGTGAAACTCTTCCACTTTTCTAAAGCTTTACCAAAGCCATGAAGGGTGGGACGTGATTCACTTATTCTTCGTTGAAGATTAGCTTTTTGTTTATTGTACTCTCACTAAGTAGCTCCTCCACTTGTAGGGATCAGTATCACTCACTTGTCTAGCATGACCAAAGCCATGGCGAGTGAGTAAGTCCTCTTTCACTCTTTAGTAAGAGGTGATGAACATGTAAAGATTACTCGGCAGTTATGTTTGTGCAACTCCTTTATGCTTTAATGAATTATATTCCACTTGTTCATTGGATGATTGAATGCATCTAAAAAAGCTAAGGTACTTTCTATAACCAAAGGTTCCTTCTATGATATGAATGACTCTTGCACAGAAAGACCCAGTGGTTCAAGGCAAGCACCCCGGCTAGCTCTTCACGACATCTTTTCAATCTCCAATATTATTGTGCTTTCTTCAAAGAATGGACCATTAATGCCAAGGTTGGAGGTCTTGTAGAAACACTTGCTTGTCTGTAGACGGGTTAAGTCTCGGCACAGATAATTCTTGTAAACTTCTAGAAAGGCATCAGAATCATGTGTTTAATCCTTACAGTCCATCTTTATCCTCCGATTAACTTGTTGTTGACACGGGAGTTAATTAAGTCATAAAGCACAAACATAATAAACCCGATAATCAATTACATGTTCTAATCCTCGAGCTAAAGGGTGGCTGTTATATTTTGAGAATCTTATATTTTGTCTAGAAAACTCTTGAAAATAGTCTTCTATTCTAATCAAGAAAACCCCACCACTCCAAACACGCGAAATTCCCAAAAGTTACTTGGTCTCTATTACTGCTTACTTCAAAACACCAATCATAGCTCCCTGTGGATTCGACTCCGAACTTCACCGGATTATTACTACAACTTGACCGTTTGCACTTGGGTGTACACATTTCGGATCAAGACACTCAACCTACGCCAAGCTTCCTAGGATTTATGCATGCCAAGATGCCTTGATTTTTCTGAATGTAAATTCTATGGAACAATTCATCAACCCATAGCATCTAACTTAATATATGCCTCATTCATAAAGTAAAGCATACCTTCAAATTTACAACACTTTGTCTGCATAAATGTGAGACACAATTCAATGAATTAAACATATGATCAAGTTTCATATTCATTACTTTCACAATTTCTCAAAGAAAATATAAATATACAAACTACCAACTCATGGAATAAATCATAACTCTCAAACCACAAGAGTTTCTCGACATGAACAAAAGCTAGAATATAATAATCCAACACATATGCAAGGTACACCTTTATCATAGTAACAAATTGTCAAGAAACTCAAAGAATACAAAAGTACCTAAACTACTAACTGTAAGTTTTCAAAGCAACTACCACCTAAGTGATTTTCTAACATCAAGTAACACCCAAATCATTCAACCAACACAAAGGAAAGGTAAGGAAACTTAAATCTATTCCTAACTTTCTATTCCTAACTTAGCAAAGTATCATACCTAAAATGGTTTTTCTCAAATCAAGGGAGTTGTGTTCGCTGCACAGCCAAACCAATTGGTGAGAATATAGCCCTTGTTGAGAGGAACAACTTCTTAGAATGAAGTCTTGCAAGAATCTTGGCCTAGGAGTGAGTTTTGGTGGCTTGAAGCTTGGAGAACCTAGGATTTTTCTTCAATTTGTCTCCATGAACGTGTACTGCCCTTCTTTAGAACAAAAAGTGATATTTTTACACTAAGGGGGTTGTATTTATAGTAGAGAGACAAATGTGCAAAATTAATTTTTTTCCCTTGATGAATCCGAGACCCCGTTACACTATAACTCATCCCGAAATGCCTTAATTCAACATTTTATTTTAAACAAAGTTCTTAAAATTATTTTAAATGATTTTTTTTAAAAAAAAAATAGATTTCTGCTTGTGGCAGGGTTTGACCGATCCCACCTAGGCCACTCAAGATGCCTTTTTTGTCAAATTTTTGAAATTGTTTACGTTTAGGCTAAAATTCACACAGTAGGTGTATTTTAACATTTTAAGTATGTTCCTCTTCTAAATATGACCTACGCCTAAATGATGCATATGTAGTACCCTACAGACAAATGGTGCATGAATAGTATCCTACCGGCAAAACTGAAAAATTTATACTCACTTTTCAAATCTCTACATCCTTCCTAAAGAAATTTCATCCTGAAATTTAGAAATGTACCTCTATGAATGAACAACTCTGGATACCTAGCGCGGACTTTAGCCTCACGCTCCCAAGTAGCCTCCTCGACCTCATGATGGTTCTAAAGAACCTTGACGAAAGGGATGGTCTTTCCCCACAAAACCTGGTCCCTTGAGTCCAATACCTCCATAGGCCTCTCATTATAAGAAACATCACCCTCAACTTGAAGATCTACCCAATCTAGCACATGTGAAGGGTCAGGCTCGTGCTTCCTCAACATCAACACATGGAAGACATCATGAACCCCAGATAGTTGTGGTGGTAATGCTAGCTTATAGGCCACTTCACCAACCTTCCCAAGAATCTCAAATGGTCCTATAAACAGCGACGACAATTTCTCACGACGCCCGAATCTCCTCAATCCCCGCTGTGGGGCTTCCTTGAGGAACACATGTCCCCCAATATCAAATGCTAGAGGTCATCGTCTCCTGTTTGCATAACTTTTTTGGAGTCTCTATGCCATCAACAGACGCTGTCTAATCATTTGTGTCTTGTTTGTGGTCTTACGGACTATGATAGGCCCTAAAACAACTGTTTCCCCTACCTCAGTTCAACATACCGGTGAATGACACAACCTACCATACAATGCCTCAAAAGGTGGCATCTCAATACTAGACCGATAGTTGTTGTTGTAGGAAAAATCTACTAAAGCAAGGTGATCTTCCCAACTATCCTTGAAGTCTATAGCACATGTTCTAAGCATGTCCTCAAGTATCTAAATCATACGCTCTAACTTGCCATTAGTCTGAGGGTGGAAAGAAGTACTAAACAATAGCTGAGCCCCCAGGGCTGTCTGAAGACTCTACCAAAATCGTGCAATGTAACGTGGGTCTCTGTCTGAAACACTGGAAACAGGAATCCCATGTAGTCATACTATCTCTTGAATATACAACCTACTGAGAACATCCACTGAATCAGTCGCTCTAATTGGTAGGAAATGTGCAAACTTCATCAATCTGTCAATAACACAAACTGCATCATAGCCTCTAGGTGAAATTTGAAGACCTATCACAAAATCCATGGTAACAAACTCCCACTTTCACTCGGCCACTATCAATGGTTGTAATAAACCCCTAGGTCTCTAGAGCTCAGTCTTAACCTGCTAGCACGTGAGGTATTTGGATACAAACTGTACCACATCCCCCTTCATCCCTGTCCACTAATACTGGCTACATAAATCTTGGTACATCTTAGTGCCCCCTAGGTATGCTGCTAGGCGTAAATGATGGAAATCTCTAAGGACATCAGCCCTAAGAGACTCTGGAACAAAGACTCTACCCATATACCTTAGGCTAAGGTCAGAATGAAATTTCCATCCCTCAAAGCCCTCGGTAATTGCAACTCGTGCTTGAATCTGCCTTGCCTCTGTGTCCTATAATTGTACCTCAATAACCTTGCTCAACTGTGTAGGCTGTGCACAAACACTAAATAGTGTGACATGTCCCTCAGACTTGGCAAGGTTTAAGTCAAACTCACTAATGTCTCCTATCATCTCCCACTCCCTAATAGCAATACTAGCTACAGTGCTCATCGCTCTCCTACTAAGTGCATCTGCTAAGACATTAGCCTTCTCAGGATGGTACTGAAGGTCAAAGTCATAGTCCTCCACATACCCCATCCGTCTACTCTACTAAAAGTTCAAGTCCTTCTGCTTGAAAGTGTATCTGAGGCTCTTGTTATCTAAGAACACCTCGAGCCTCTTCCTATATAAGTGGTGTTGCCAACTCCTAAGTGCAAAAAAGACGGCAGCTAACTCCAAATCATGTGTGGGGTAGTTCTGCTCATGATTCTTCAACTAATGAGAACCATAGGCTACCATTCTACCCTCCTACATCAATAAATAGCCTAATCCTTCTCTTGAAGCATCACAATAAATGGTATGGCCAATACCTCCCTTAGGTATAATCAGGATAAAAAGTCAGCCTCTTCTTCAGCTCCTAAAATGAATGCTCATAGTCATCTGTCCACTTAAATCTAATACCCTTGTGCGTCAAATGAGTCAATGGCACGACATGAAGAGAAAACCCCTCCACAAATCGAGGGTAGTACCCTGTCAATCCTAAGAAACTTTGAATCTCTAACACACTCTTTGACCTCTCCCAACTCATAATAGCATCAATCTTAGAAGGATCCAGAGATACCCCACTTCCTTACACAACATGGCCTAGAAATTGCACCTCCTGAAGCCAAAAATCACACTTCGAGAACTTAGCAAACAAACGATGCTCCCTCAAAATCTGTAACACAGTCTGTAGGTGAAAAACATGCTCATCCTCATAAGGTGAACAAATAAAAATATCATCAATAAACACCACAAAAAACTAACCTAAATAAGGACTAAAAATGTAATGCATCAAGTCCACGAATTCATAACGGCCATAATGAGTGCAAAAATTTGTTTTCACCACATCCTCCTACAATACTCTCAACTGATGATACCCCGATCTAAGATTAATCTTTGAGAAACATCTCGAATCCCTAAGCTGATCAAACAAGACATCTATCCTCGGTACCCGGTACTTTTTCTTGATAGTGACCTGATTCAGCCTCCTATAGTCCACACACAAATGCAACGTCCCCTCCTTATTCTTTGCACAGAGTGCTGAAGCACCCCACAGATAAGTACTAGGATGAATAAAACCCTTACCCTACTAATCAATCAGCTGCTCCTTCATTTCTCTCAACTCAATTGAAGCCATACAGTAAGGTGGAATGGAAATAGGCATAGTGCCTAGGATAAGCTCTATTGTGAATTCTTTCTCTCGTCTTGGCGGTAGACTAGTCAAGTTATCCGGGAAGACATATGGAAACTCATCCACTACGGGTGGTAACACACTCTCTATAGTCCCACCCCCATCTACTACCAAACTAGCCAACATGTAACTATAGTCTCCCCAACTCGTCGAGTCATACAAGGGTGGAACTAAGAAATTCCCATGATCTCCCATGAAATAAAAGCTATCTCCCTCAGGAGTACACATTGTCACTCTCCCCCCTATAGCAATCTATACTCGCCTGGAAAGCAAACAGCCAATCCATCTCCAAGATAAGATCAAAAGCAGACATGTCATGTAGAATGAAATCAAAATAAAGGATGCAATCAGCTATCTTTATCAAGCAATCTCTACAAATCCTCATCAGTATCACATTACCCTCAAATGGGGTGTCAACAAGCAATGGTGGATCTAACCGATCTATCTCCAACCCCAATGTCAGGGCAAGCCTAGTAGATATGAATGAATGAGATACTCCCTTGTCTATCAGTATGCTAACCCATAAACTAAACACAAAGAATGTATCACGAACCATTAAAGGTCCAGAAGTAGATGCCTCTGGTGTGGCCAATACATAAACACGACCCTGAGTAGTCTGGCCTTGTCTACCTCCCCTTCTTTGTGTCTACTGACCTCCCCCCCCTCTGTCCGGGAGCTCTAACACTATGAGCAGGGTGCAGATTGGAAATATGGTGCTAGAGGTCTATGGGCAAGCTCTGGTTGTGGTAGAGGCACTTGAGTATGGTGATAGTAATGTGACCTCAGTGAGCTCTGTGAAGTTTTCCCCTGAGGGCAATTGGGCCTAACATGGCCCGTCTAGTGATAGGTGTAGCAAAGTTGTGGAGCTCTCTACCCCTGACCTTGTACTGGTGGTGGAAATGACCTCTAGCTCAATCTAGCTCCACGCCCCAGGCTGGGATCTCACTGGGGGCAATGGGCAATTCTATGGCCAGGTTGTCCACACTAATAACAAGTAAGGGGCCTCTGAGGTACTCCTCCTTGGAAAGTGATTAGCACAAAATATTGCATATCTTATGTACTTTTACATCCCTTTTATACTTGTTTTTGCGGTTAAAATGAGCGAAATTACAATGTTTGTGCTATTAATGGGGTTTCGGTATGTTTGCAGATAAAAGGGGTTAAATGATGCTAGTTAAACCCTTTCATGGTGCTTAAGATGAATAGAGTTGAGAATGAGGCTTGATGATAGCTCAGAAGGTGAAGGAACCAAGAAATTAGCAAAACAAGGGAAAACCTACTAGTAGGCCATATCGGTAGGTTTTTGCTACTAGACTTGCACCTACCAAAAAGTTACAGGTATTTTTGCCTACTGGAGTAAAACCTACCGATAGGTTTTTCACGATCTACCAGTAGGTTTTACTGAAATGTGCCAGAATCTACATCTCAAGCTCTGTAACTTTGGGGGTCCAACCATTGGGTCTGTCATTTGTCCCTGACACTCCTTACACACAAGACATCCCCTCCTCAACACTAGCTTGGAATTTGGAGGCTTTGGACATAAATGATGAGAGAGAGAAGAGCGGAAGCTAGGTGTGTAGGCTAGGCCTATGCTAGTTTGCTCTCTTCATCAAATTAGCCACCTATTGATCGGAAGTCCATCATGCAGACCCAAGGAGGCTCTATAGACATTTTGGGAGGGGCTACATTCACCATTATTGATATACATTACACTGTAGAGAGATAAGCTCCAAGGAAGAAGATGAATAGTGTTAGAGAGAGAAATTGATATTTTTGCATTTTCTCCCATCCTTTCAATTGCAATTTATTGTAAGGATCTTGTAAGCTTCATTTAATATCTTTAATATCATTTATTACAAGCACATTTAAAGTTTAATCTTACATTTTGGATTTCACCATTAATGCATTCAAGTTCTTCATTTTCAAGTTTTAAAATGGGTATTGCATATTTCACTTCATAGCTTATGTTTTATTGCATTAACTTTAGATATGAGTAGCTAAGTTTATAGTTGGCTAATCCAAGGGAATATCCCCTTGGGTATGCTATTTTAACTCATTCTCATTCCTCCTCATAGTGTACGATGACTCAGTTTGACTAGGTTGAGTGTGGACATGGCTGTGAGTTCTTGATACACCATAGACCTTGTCACAGGGTATGCTAGAATCCTCACCTCCATTTTGGTCCTGCACTTCCTATGAATCAATCGAACATTTAGACACCATTGGAGGAAGGTCTTGAGTTGAATTGGCATTCNATCCCGCACTTCCTATGAATCAATCGAACATTTAGGCACCATTGGAGGAAGGTCTTGAGTTGAATTGGTATTCCCATTGGAATGACCCCTTCAGATTAGCCAACACTTGTTTTCTATTTATCTTTCATTAAGAACACAATCACAAACCAAACTCAAACATCAAAAGATTTTTACACTTGACCCTTTTTTATCAAAATCACCTTCAACACGATTCACCTCCTTCCCTAAGGAGATGACCTTGAAATACGATTTTCAAGTAAAACACGACACGCAAAAGCGTCTCTGCGCTTGGGGAGCACTTTTGTTCACACACACACACACACATATTTCATTCTACACACCGATTTTCCCATCTCTTGCATCGAACCTGGGGAGAGTGACACTTCCTTATCCATATAAGCCATACACACATTGTCCGGGTTGGTGTTTGGAGATTGGGAATGACACGAAAATGATCAAACAGAAAGTAAAAGGCATAAGAGGTCGAGGGGCTAAAAACTAGGTAGGTTGTTGCGATGTCTGTGCAAAAGAAGCACTAGTCTTGTACCTCTTCGCTGGTCCTCTACCAGTGTAAACTAAGACAAATGTAGAAGCATGAGTTGTAACTGCCCCACTTTGCGTCCAGTACTCTCTAATCTTTGCAAGGTCGGCCAACTCATTCTCAACCTTGGTGGCCCTGATCACTACCTTATCATAGGTCTTAGTAATGTGGCCTGCCAATCTATGAGGTCTTCAACCCCTTAACAAAGTAAAGGATCCTTAGTCACTCCTCTTTAATAACATGTGGGGCAAATATCCCCAATGCAGTAAACTGAGACTTATTATGAGTTACCATCATGTCTCGCCGTAGGAGAGTCACAAACTCATCCATATACCCAATCTGTGCGGTCTCAAGAAAATAGTGGTCACTGAACATGGCCACAAAGGCATCCCACCCCTGCTTGAAACTGTCTATCCAGTCAATAGCTAATCTCCACCACTAACTAGCCAACTCAGTAAACTGAAAGGAGGCACACTTGATCGTCAAATATGGCTCCATGATCCCTTATGAGTCCAGGATCTTGGTGATCTACTCTAACCACTCCTCGGTCACTAGAGGGTCTGGCTGTCTAGCAAATGTGGGAGGTCTCATCCTCTAGAATACCTTCATCACGAAGGTATCCTTGGTCTCGCCACCTATAGTCCTAGTCTCTTGCATGGCTTGAAAACACTCCTGTACAATGACCGTCATATCTCTGGCGCCAAAGTCTACTCCACCTCCTCTACTGGGGCAGTTGCTGGAACAGGAGCAGGAGCAACGACCACTTCAGTTGTGCTACGTGCAGGAGCTACAGCTCAGGGCCTACCACGCAATGGTGGTGTATCCGATCTAGGCTTACCGCACGTAGGTACTACAAGTCTAGCAAGAGTTCTCTTTGGTGGCATGTGTCTATAAGTCCAATAGGCATTTAAAAATTCATACGATTTTTCACATTAGACATAGGCATTTAAAAGAACATGAAGCATTTACATGTCAACAACTCACACTTCACCAGCAATAACCATGACATGTCTTAACATACACCAAACAAGTTCTTACACTTAACATAATGCCCATCAAGATTTAAAACCATGTGTCACGGCCCTATTGTGTTCAAGAACACCCCACAATCTCTACGTATTCGAACCTACGCTCTGATACCAAGTTGTCACACCCTGAATTTTCACAAATCCGGGGAGTGTGTGAAAGGAAGAAGAAAAGTAAAATGAAAGGTCATTAAGTTAGATAAATTGATTTTTCATTCATTTCCCACATTTTTCCATTTCTTTTCCAAAGTTTTTCAGGCCCTTTACTTCCATTTTTAGCCTTTTTTTTTCAAGGTTTCTAAACCCCCTCTTTTGACATCTTTCTCACCTATATAAAAGGTGTTTTACACACTTAACAAATCTTTTAATTTTTCATAAAATTTCGACATAACCTCTTTTGTTTTCCAAGCCTTTTTCTTGCCTAATACTTACAATACTTCATATGTATAAGTATTTCACAACCAACCCTCACTCGGTGGCTACAATCCATGTAAATTAATCATACATCCCTTGTTTTCAATATACACATCTAGTTATCTCATTAAATAAAGATATCCTACATATTAATTGGGTTTACACTCTTACACTTTAAAATGACCCAATGCCTATAATCCACTACTTTTCTAAATTGAAATACAAGTCATTTGGGCTTATGCCCAAACATACAAAATATGCTCCAAGGGCCAAATGTTCATTCAAGTCCTTTTCATCTCCTTCCTTTAAGACTTTCTCAAGAATCAAGTACCGAGAGTCTCATCTGTAATATGATATCCCACAAATGGATCAGCTTAACTACTGATATGACAAAATGCTAATGCTAGGAACAAATTTAAGGCGTGACATGTGCAAGTGTAGATTTTAAAAGCTACAACCCCACAATTCCTCATTGCCATGCAATGTCAATATGCATAACACACACATGCAACTCTATGCCGCCTATGTCTCGCTTCACGGTCCGCCCCCGTCAGTCTGTGATTACTATCATTGGTCAGATTTTAGGTTTTTTACCACAGGATCTACACCCTCATAATGTATAGCACCAAGTGCTCAACCCACATCATACTTCCAAGGATTTATATATGCCAAGATGCCTTGATTTTTCTCAATGTAAATTCTATGAAACATTTCATCAACCCATGGCGTATAACTTAAAATATGGCTCATTCATAAAGTAAAGCAAAACTTTAAATTCACAGCATTTTGTTTACATGAATGTGAGGCACAATTCAATGAATTAAACATATAATCAAGTTTCATGTTCATTACTTTCACAATTTTTCAAAGAAAATATAAATACACAAACTACCAACTCATGTAATAAATCATAACTCTCAAACCACAGAGTTTCTCTACATGAACATAAACTAGAATATAATAATCCAACACATATGCAAGGTACACTTTTATCATAGTAACAAATTTTCAAGAAACTCAAAGAACACAAAAGTACTTAAACTACTAACTGTAAGTTTTCAAAGTAACTACCACCTAAGTGATTTTCTAACATCAAGTAAACACCTAATTCAATCAACACATAGAAAGGCAAGAAAACTTAAATATATTTATAAATTAGCAAAATATCATATCTAAAATAGTTTTTCTTAAACCAAGGGAGTTGTGTTCGTTGCACAGCCAAACCGATTAGTGCAAATATAGCCCTTGTTGAGAGGAACAACTTTCTAGAAGGAAGTTTTGTAAGAATCTTGGCCTGTGAGTGAGTTTTGGTGGCTTGAAACTTGGAGAATCTAGAGTTTTTCTTATCTTTCTCTCCATGAACATGTACTGCCCTTCTTCAGACCAAAAAATAATATTTTTGTAGTAAGGGGGCTATACTTATAGTGGAGGAACAAAGGTGCAAAATAACTCTTTTGCCATTGATTAATCTGGGACCTTGTTACACTACAACCCATTCTGAAATGCTTCAATTCGATATTTTATTTTAACTAAAGTTCTTAAAATTATTTTAAATAAAAAATTTCAAAAAAAAAAAATTTATTTTTGCTTGTGGCCGAGTTTGGGCGGGTCCCACCTGGGCCACCCAAGATGTCCTTTTTGTCTAATTTTTGAAATTACTTTTGTTTAGGCTCAAATTCACACAGTAGGTGTATTTTAATATTCTAAGCATGTTTCTATTCTATGGTATACTCATTTTATGCTCATAAACATGAGTTACGCCTAAATGATGCATATGTACTGCCCTACTAGCAAATGGTGCATGAATAGTGCCCTACTGGCAAAATTAAAAAATTTATTCTCAGTTTTCAAATCTCTACAATAGATATCGAATATGCCCTCATGTGTTAGATTCAAGGCTTTAAATAAAGAAACTAAATACAAAGCCGTTATTGTCGGGCTCAACATGACACATTCCATGTAGGCAGAACAACACATGATCTACAATGACTCCCAGCTCATGGTGAAAAAAATTAAGGAGACTTATAAAGCCAAGGATGAAAGACTGGTTCTATAATTGAGGAAGGTATAGGGGCTAATGAAAAATTTCATGTAAGTTAAGGTCATGCATGTCCCTAGACTTGAGAATTCCTGAGCTGACGCCTTAGCAGGCTAGCCACAACCTCTTAAGAGAACCTGCACAAACTAATTCCAATTGAGCACCTAGCTAAGCCATCAGTAAGCCACAAGGATGAAGGAGTATTCCCTGGTTTGGTCCAGTTAACTTAGATGGATCCAATCAGGAAATACCATCTGAATGGAATATTACCAACAGATTCCAAAGAAGCTACAAAACTAAGAGTCAGATCATCAAGATTTACCCTCTTACAAGGAAATTTATACAAACGGGGCTTCTTAGCACCTCTCCTCAAATGTATAGGGAACGAAGAAGCTAAATACATCCTAAGGGAAATCTACGAAGGCATATGTGGCAATCACATCGGAACTTGAGGTCTGGCAAGAAAAACACAGAGGCAATGTTATTTCTAGCCCACCTTGCTCAAAGATGCAATAGAGTTGGTCAGAAGGTGTAAGACTTGTCAACTGAATGTCAATGTCCCACACTGTCCACCAGAGCTCCTCACCCCAGTAATTAGCCCCTGGCCGTTTCAATAGTGGATATTGGACATACTTGGACCTTTTCCCACTAGCACTAGACAGTATAAATTCACCATCTTTGGAGTGGACTATTTCACCAAATAGGCTGAGATAGAGCCCTTGGCAACAATATAGAGCATAAGGTTCAGAACTTCACCTGAAAATCCCTAATTTTTAGGTTTGGAATACCCAAGGCAATCATCTTAGACAATGAGAAGCAATTCCACAACCCCAAATTCAAAAGGTTTTGTGTTGAACTGGTCATAACAAATTACTTCTCAGCCCTAGCTCATGCTTAGTTGAATGGACAAGCAAAAGTAACTATCTAAACCATAAAGGCAGTTCTGAAGACCAAACTTGAAGCCTTGAAGGGACGATGGGTGGAACACGTTCCAGAGGTTTTATGGGCTTACAAAACTACAACCAGGTCAGCAACTCAAGAGATGTCATTTGCCTTGGCATTCGGAATTGAGGTAGTAGCTCCTATAGATCTAGGCGCCCCATCCTTGAGGATAGAGCTCTCCAAACCTGCGCATAATGATGAGTCCCTTCTGCTTAACCTCAACCTCTTAGATGAGAAGAGAGACAGAACCTTGTATCGCATCATAAGTTATCAAAGAAAGACAACTCAATATTATGACAAGAAGGTCAGGCACAGAAGCTTCAAAGTTGGAGATCTAGTCTTCAAAAAACTCGTCTCTCCAAAAAAAGATCCTTTCCATGGAACGTTAGGGCCCAACGAGGAAAACCCATACATCTTTTTCAATATAATCAAACTTGGGAATTACGAGCTACAAACAGAGGAAGGAAAGATCTTGCCTCATTCCTAGAATGATGACCATTTGAAGAGATTATTTCAATAACCGAAGCATTTGTAAAAGTTCATCATCAACAAAAATGACAAATTTTTAGCTCAGTCAACATTCTATTGCTAGTATAAGCACTCGATGAGCTTCTCAGCATATAAATAAATAAAGAGCTCCCCAGTTCATAAATAAACAATGAGCTCTTCAGCTCATAAATAAATGATGATCTCTTTAGCTCATCAATAAATGATGAGCTCTTCAGCTCATAAACTCTTAATAAGCTCCCCAACTCATAAATAAACGATGAGCTCTTCAGATCGTAAATAAACGATGAGTTCTTCATCTTATAGACTCTCAATGAGCTCCACAGCTAATAAATAAATGATGAGCTTTTCAACTTATAAATAAACAATGAGTTATTCAGCTCATAAGCCAACGATGAGCTCTTCAGCTCATGAAGATCAGGATAAACACCTCATTTAGTGCTAAGATAAGGTCTTTGACACGCTCAACCATAATCAAGCTCCTAGAAAACAACTAAGTTCAGCAAACAAAATGAAGACCTCATACATGGCAAAATCCAAATTCACTTCCAAAAGAACAGAGTTCTCCTTGAAGCAAGGGGCAAAAGGAGATAAACAGAATATAAAATGGAGATTCTTTCAAGATTTTTTTTTTCATTCCCTGAAGAAGAACTAAGAACACGATCAAAATTCTATCTAAAAATTATCACAAAAGATGCAGCAGCCCTAAATATATAGAGATGGCCCAAAAGTGGCTTCAAACAGCTCAGAAGGAGCAGTAGGAAGAGAAGCTTCAAATGGCTTAGGAACAGAGGAACAATTAGGGAGAGGTTGATAGAGTCTTAGTAACAATAGAAGCAAGAACTTCAACTTCAATTGGGGGTAGAGTCACCTTAGAGCTCTCTACCTCTGGCTCAGAAGAAACAAGCCTAGGGGTCTGAACCTCAGGACCAACATGAGCATCACTGATGAGCACATAATATTTCATATTTTATGGCTTCATTACATGAATTCTAACTCAATCTTTGCATCTAAGTACTTATAGTTAGCCGAAATTATGAATAATGTTGAATTTTTGATGTTGTAAGTAATTATAGATTAAATGATGAATTTTAGAACCTTGCAACTAAGTGTGGAGGAGTGGTGAAGAGATGGACACATTACATGAGGATTTGGAGGCTTAAAAGTGAAAGAAATCAATGAGGTATTGGTGTTTGGTAACATAGGCATCACCAGCAACACCATTGTGTAGTAGTACCTCGATTTTCCTCCTTTTTGACCATGATCCACTTCGAATCTGAAAAAGTTCAAAACATGAACATTGTATATCTGGATGTCTTCTATATTGTTTCAAAATTTTAGCACAATCGAATGGTTGGATCAAAAGGTATGATGATTCTACAAAAATTGATCTGGAGCAGAAGTGTACCGGTACGCGTACGGGTACCCCAAACTACATGAGCCTCAGCGTACCGGTACGCATATCGGTACACTCTGANTAAAATTTTAGCACAATCGAATTGTTGGATCAAAAGGTATGATGATTCTACAAAAATTGATCTGGAGTAGAAGTGTACCGGTACGCGTATGGGTACCCCAAACTACATGAGCCTCAGCGTACCGGTACGCATATCGGTACACTCTGACGAAATAGCCCAAAACACCTATTTTTCATGGTCCACTTGCTTGGGGGTCCCACCATTGATTCTCGCACTTTTCCCTAACTTCCCTTACACATTTACATGCCTTCTACACCCTTATTGAAGACTTTGGAGGCTTGGCATTCAATGAGGAGAGAGAAAAGGGGTGAAGCCTGGGAATGCAGGCTAAGCCTGTGCTAGCCTGCATTTCCCATCCATTCAGCCCCTTATTGGTAGGAGGCCTTTCACACAGCTAGAGGGACCCTTCATGGATGAAAATGCAAGACTCACACTCCATATATTCAGCATTCCACAAGACATTGGGTATGACTACCTAAGCTTAGAAAAATCCAATGAAGAAGATGATGAATAGTGTAAAATTTATATTTTGGCATTTTCCTTTCCATTTCAGTTGTAGTAAGCTNTATGACTACCTAAGCTTAGAAAAGTCCAATGAAGAAGATGATGAATAGTGTAAAATTTATATTTTGGCATTTTCCTTTCCATTTCAGTTGTAGTAAGCTTTAAATATCTTGTAATCTTTATTTCTTGCACTTTAATCTTAGCTATTTCAAGTTCATTGCAAGTTTAGTTGTGTAACTTAGAATCTACCATTGTTGTATGAGTTTTTTCACTTCAAATTTTTCTTAAAATGTTTATTGCATATTTTCTTCTTAGTTTAAGTTTTCTTGCATTAAGTTGAGTTCTAATCTTCATTTCAATATTATGCCTCTTTACATTATGCATTTCCTTCTTGCTTTCATAAGTAGCTAGATTTTAAGTTGGCTAATCCAAGAGAGACCTCCTCTTGGCCATGCCATGTCAACTCATTTCCTTTCCTCCTCTTGGTGTATGATGGTTCGATTTGACTGGGTTGAGAGTGAATGTGGTTGTGAGTCTTTGATATTCTATAGGTCTGGTCATGATTTATGCTTGGATCCTCACCATCTCGTCCTTAGCTTCTCACGAATCAATTGTTCATCTATACACCATTGGAGAAAGGTTTCAAGTTCAGTCGAGATTCTCATTGGAATGACCTCTTTGGATTAGCCAACACTTGTTTTTCTTGCATTTTCATTAAAAACAAAACTCATCAAAACCAAATACAAGATTTTACACTTTTTCTTTTGTTCACAAAATCACTTTCACACACTTGAACTTTCCTTCCCTGAGGAGACAACATTGGAATACCTTTCCAAGTAAAACACAACACTCAAAAGACTCCTCGTGCTTGGGGAGTACTTTTGTTCACATACGCATTTCATTTCACACACATATTTTGTTTATTTCATTCCATTTCATCCATCATTCTGTTGCCCCATCTCTTGCATCATTCCGAGGGAGAGTGACACTCCCTTATACANCATTTCATTCCATTTCATCCACCATTCTGTTGCCCCATCTCTTGCATCATTCCGAGGGAGAGTGACACTCCCTTATACACATATTTGAAGGTGATGCTAGGAGGTAAGGAACAACAAGGAAAATGACCAAGCAATCACTAACCATGGGCTCCTCCACCCCAAGAGTAGTAGGAACTGAGACCTCTGCCTCCTTCTCAACACTTGAGTTTTCCTNTTTGAAGGTGATGCTAGGAGGTCAGGAACAACAAGGAAAATGACCAAGCAATCACTAACCATGGGCTCCTCCACCCCAAGAGTAGTAGGAACTGAGACCTCTGCCTCTTTCTCAACACTTGAGTTTTCCTTCTCCTTGTCAAGAGGAGGGTAAAAATCAAAATCTTGGTTTGGATACTTCTCCATAGCTGCTCCTGGAAGGCAAACTATCCTACAGCCTAGTTCGTAGCTGCCTCATCTTTGAGCTTTATAATCTGAGCTTTCTTTTTTTGATTCTTGGCTCTTTCCACCTCGATCTCATCCAACAATATGGAGCTGACCTCGGCTATCATGATATACTCCTTCAAATTATGGAGAAAGCCAAGGGCTTCAGAAGCATCCTTCTGTGCTTGAGGCAAGATGGCAGTCTTTAGTTCAAGCTTCTCCTTTGCCTTCTTAGCCTCTACCTCTAGGCTCTAATTTGCTGAGGCTAACTCCTCAACCCAAGCCTTCAAATCATATGCTTAGGCCTTGAGATCATTATTGATGAAGGCCCGCTCAGATGCCTTCAGACACTTATGAGCCTACTCAACTGGCCTATCCAAAGCTTGAAATCGATTTACCAAAGCATTTATGTGAATGTCCAACTGAGAAAAGCACAAGAAGAAGTCCAGGTTAGCAAAAATTATTTACTCAAAGTAGAAGAAAAACACAAAGAGATATGGACTTACTAAATTTGTTGCGTATAAAGCAATAGTAGTAGAGGTGTGTAAAGGGATCACCGATGCCTCTTGAATATCAGGCTCAGGAATGATTGAGGCAATAGTCTCAGTGGCAAGACTCATGTTCCTAATGAGGAAACCCTTGCCTTTCTCAACCTTTATCGGTAAACCCTCCACACGTAGGCGAGGAGTCTTCTCAACAGGCCAGGAAGAGGAAAACCCTCGCAGGAGAGGAGCTTGGCCTCCAGAGCCCCTGCTACCTCCATTGACGAAGGAGAGGATGATGCTCCAACACATCCAGAAGACCCCTCGATGAGAGGAGGGGAGACCCCTTGAGAAGTAGAGGTCAATGCCACCTTTTGTGAGTTAGTGGAGGTAAAGGGATCGCCTGGGAAGGAAGAGAAGGTGGAGGCACTTCTATTCTCTGCACCTTTGAAGGAGTATCAAGCTCAAACCTAACTCTAACTTTGCACTTTCCAACAACTTTGTTACTCCTCATCTAGGGTATTTTAGCCCTCATAGCCTCAGCAGCAGGAGCTATCGAGTTGGAACCTAAGAAACTAAATAGGTCAGCTAACACAAAGAGAAAGAAAGAAAAAAACTAGAGATAAAACGGGAAGAATCTTACCGGTAGGGTCTTCTGCATCAACTACAGAGCTGGAAATTAGAGTCTCAACTCTCACCTCGGGAGGGCTGAACCCAAACTTGGTAAGCACAGAATGCTTGATCAAGTTAGAGTACTTCTCCAGGCGATAATCCTCAAGTGCTAGCAAGGCAAGCCTATCTTCAGCTCTAAGGTAAGGACGAATACCTGAGACAACCCAAGGAGATAAGGTCAGCAAGAAAAATACAAAAACAAAATGAGCCAAGTAAAACCTCCCCTAAACAAGGACTCACCCAAGTAGTCAAGACCTGACCAAGAACGAGTAAGAGGAAGGGTGTTAGTGGCATTACTTACAAACTTCCATTCTTTCCCTAACACAAGAAGAATAATTTCTTCTAATTCTTGTGAGAGCTCGACAGGTTAGTGATCAAGGTTGGGGTCTTTGCCCATTTTGGAGATGTACAAAAAGCCACCAGAAGGGAACTTGACATTGAAGTGTTTCATGAGCAAAAGAACCAAAGGGGGTATTGAGCTCATTTTTTTATAAAAAGATGAGAAGGCCTATCAAGACACCACAGAAGTTGGGAGAGATCTAAGCATGGAAAACATTGAAGGGCTGGAGAATAGATTTGATGGAGTGTATAGGGAACCTAAGACCATTCTCTAGAGAGGATACGAAGAAATAGGTCTTCTCAGGAACCTCAAAATCATACCTAATATCTACAAAAGGGCACCAATAATGCATGCCCTTGGGAAAGCCAAACCTCGTAGAGAGGAAATTCATGAAATAAGGTGTAACCTCATTATGGCCTATTAGGTCTGAAGCGCGAGCAGGTTTAAAGCCCTCAACACTGCCTGAGGGCTCACCTCTACCCTTTTTAGCCTTTCTTTTTTGAGATCGCTTAGCACTCGAGGAAGACCCTAGTAAAGAGAAAGGCACATATGCCCTCTCCTCAACATCGACCCCAAGAAAGTTATCTATTTTGTCATCTACATCCCCCAGTTTATCCTTTTCTAGTTCAAGAGACCTGTCACCCATGGAAAGAGAGATAGAAGAAGTAGTGGCTTTGAAAGAAATAGAGATGGTTGGACAAGAAAAAGGAAGATTAAAAGAGCTCTAGAGGGGAGAAACATGAGTAAAACAATCCCTAAGACCCCAAGGGTTGAGACACTAACGACCGAAGAGAAATACTCTAGCAGTAGAGTAAGGTCCAAGAAGAGGGGAAAAAATGACCAAGAATGTCCTCGATTCCTAAACTAACAAACGCAAAAAGTCCAAAAATTAAACAACCACCTCAAATTCAAGGGATCCAGAATAAAAGGAAGCTTAAAAGAGAAGAATTAGGAGTAGAGCAAGGGATGTACCTAGCTGGGAATGATCAACAAACCAGGAACCAAAGAAAAACCTAAATGAATTAGGTCAGTCTTGCAGAACCTTCAGAGTAAGATTGAGAATTTTTCTGAAAAACCCTAGATCTTCAGTGAATTAGGGAAGATGAGAGCAAGAGAAAAAGGAAAGAGAGAAGAATCTGAGGAGAAAGAAGATGAAAAGGGTTCAAAATAATGAAAGAGGTGGTTATCTGATGATTTATTTAAGGCTAAGCATACGGGCGGACAAGTGGGGCCTTAATGTAAGGGGCGTGTATGAGAAAAGAGGAGGGAATGATTGCACATTCGCCATAACTGTCAAAACATATCCCATCATGCACATCTCAAGGTCTATCCAAAGTACTCACTCACCCAAGGTAGTGCTCAGTCCCAGCTCATACAACTCCGCCTGACCAGGGACTAGGGGGCAACTGATGGTACCACAAAAATGCCTAAGGTTAAGCTTGGTAACATTGGCCATGCCACTTAGGTCAGGAGTGACTTGATCCAAAATGTGTACACTCAAGTGCAGGCGGTCAAGCTATAGTAATAATCTGATTAAGTTCGGAGTTGAATCCACAGGGAACTATGATTGGTGTTTTGAAGTAAGCAGTGACAGAGACNTTGTAGTAATAATCTGATTAAGTTCGGAGTTGAATCCATAGGGAACTATGATTGGTGTTTTGAAGTAAGCAGTGACAGAGACTAAGTAACTGGAAACCTTGAGAGTTTGAAGTTATGGGGTTTGATGGATAGAGTATAAGATTCTTTCCAATTAATTTTTTTCTAGACAAAATATAAGATAAATTATCAAATGTAATAGTCATTCTTTAGTTCAAGGATCAGAATATGTAATTAATCATATGGTTTATTATACTTGTGCTTTATAACTCAATTAACTCCCGTGTCAATAGCAAGTTAATCAAAAGATAAAGATGGACTATGAGAATTAAGCTCATGGTTTCGATGCCTTTCTAGAAGTTTACAAGAATTGTCTGTGCCGAGACTCAATGCTTCTACAAACAAGCAAGTGTTTCTATCCAACCATGGCATTAATGTTTCATTCTTTAGATAAAGCACAATAATGGTGAAGATTGAAATTTGAAATGTTGTCTTGAAGAAATAGTCAAGGTACTTGCGTTGAACCAACGAATCTTTCTATGCAAGAGTCATCCGTGACATAGAAAAAACCNTTGAAATGTTGTCTTGAAGAAATAGCCGAGGTACTTGCGTTGAACCAACGAATCTTTCTATGCAAGAGTCATCCGTGACATAGAAAAAACCCACGGTTATACAAAGTACCTTAGCTTTGCTAGATGCAATTAGTCATTCAATAAGCATGCGAAATATAAAACATTAAAGCGTAAAGAAAAAGTACAAATATAACTTTCAGATAATTAATACATGTTCATCACCTTTTACTAAAGAATGAATGGGGAACTACTCACTCTTCATGACTTTGGTAAAGCTAGAAAAGTGAGTAATACTCATCCCTCCAAGTAGAGGAGTTACAAAGTGAAACACACAAAATAAATAGCTGATCTTTAATGAAGAATGAGTGAATCACGTTTCACCCTTCACGGCTTTAGTAAAGCTCTAGAAAAGTGAAAGAGTTTCACTNGAATCACGTTTCACCCTTCACGGCTTTAGTAAAGCTCTAGAAAAGTGAAAGAGTTTCACTATTCTAAGAAAGCAACGAAAGTGAAAGACATAAACAATGAAAGTAAAAGAAAGCTAGTCACTTTTAGAAGGTTGCTTCCTCAACCAAAAAATGGAGGGTTGCTTCCTCAACCAAAAGATGAACTAACTCCCTTGATACAAGCAAATATAACATACCTCTAAGACTAGCTACATGAGTGGGAGTCTAAGCCTCCATCTAGCTCAAGACTCTATCTCCCTTCAAGCTCCCATAATAGGAGTATTTATAGGCAAGGAGGAGGGAGCAATGTAGTGTGGAGGAATAGTACAAGGCATTCAAAGTCCAAGTGAAAGTCCCAATGTCCGGAGAGAAGATCAACCACTCTATAGCATGTCTGTGGAGAACGTTCGAACGTGATCTGGCATTTGAACATGATTTCAATTTTTGCTTTATGGGCGTTCGAATATTTTCTGGCGTTCAAACTTTTCTTTTGCCTTTGCTTTATGGGCGCTCAAACTCTAGATGGGGCCTGACCTTCTCACTCAAGTAGTCTGTTATCTTCTGTGCAAACCTATTTCCACACTCCATGCACATCTTGGCACTTTGCACTCATCCTCCTAATCTTCAATCAATTCAAGTTGACGTTCGAACGTGATTTGTCGTTCGAATGTGGTACTCAAGTACCTCGGGGTCTTCCTTCTTGGCTAGAACACGCCATGTCTCAGTAGTCTGGTAGTAGTCTGGTCTTCTCATAGTTCAAGTGGACGTTTGAACGTGAGTTGGCGTTCGAACGTTCTTGCTTTATTCCAAGCTTCACCAATTTTGTCCCCCACTATGCTGGTGTTACATCCAAGTGTGACATTTGTTGTCCTTGAGTCCTTGTTCACTTTAGGACCTGAAATGTCATGATTTAAACTCCATCAAAGTATAATTAGTCTTAAAAAAGCATAGTAATATGCTAAATTTATGTACTAACTAGGAAGCTCACCTCTTTTATGTTATTTACGAAACTCAACCTCATACCTCAAAATACTTGTGTCTACATCTGGAGGAAGGTCGTGCAGAGGATAACTGGATCCCACCAAGTACCCCTTTTGTAACAACAGTTACTCAACAGACGCAAGTCTCATAACCCCCCCCCCCAACATCCATTGCTGTCGTTGCATAATAAAGATGACTGTTACAAGGGAGGGGCAAGGATCTTGCCTCAGATCAAGCGAGACTGGGGGATAACTATAAATAGGAGGCAAAGCTCTTGATAGAAACAACAAGCCATTGTAGCCTCACTAAAATNGAGGGGCAAGGATCTTGCCTCAGATCAAGCGAGACTGGGGGATAACTATAAATAGGAGGCAAAGCTCTTGATAGAAACAACAAGCCATTGTAGCCTCACTAAAATACTTTTTGTAAACTCCATAGTAATCAATATATTCAGGAGCAAGAGACTCCCCTGAGAGTAGATTAGCAGAGCTCCCAAGTTGGTGAACCACTATAAACACTATGTGATCACCAACCTATTCCCATATCCTACTCCCAAGAGCCTTGGAGCTCAGATTGAACGAAACTTAACTGTTCAGTGCCCTTTATATTCTCATCACTGCTGAATCCTGTTAAGAACATCATCGGTATGTCATGTATTATATATGAGAGTCTATATATATCATATGTAATACACCCATTTGAGTATGAGTGAATTGAAAAACTTATTTTTATCTTCAATGGTCTCTTCCATTATATTTTTTGTGAGTATGAGATAGTCATCTAGATTCCAACAAAGTGGTATCAAAGCTAGGCTTGAGTGTCGAAAAAAAGAGTGAGAGATAGATGTTGAATGGAATGCTTCCATTTCAAATGTCTCAATTTGCATAAGATAAGTATGAGAAATGTTGTATCCACATGAAGGCAACTCTTGGATCTCAAGATTTATCAGAGATTGCAACAGTTGGTTATATGACACCGCAAGATTAAGCTTCCTTAAGTCAAGCCCAAAAGGAAGTCTTGCAAGCTACAAAGAAGAAAGATCACAAAAGCTCTTTCACTTATACATCAATGCTTGGATGATGCCATGTTACAAAAGGTTGCTAGTGAAACCACATCCAAGCAAACATAGGATGTTCTTGAAACAAATCATATTGAGTGAAAAAAAGTCAAGAAAGTTCACCTCGAAATTCTATGAGGTGAATTTAATTCTTTATGTATGAGGGAATCCGAATTAGTTTTAGATTATTTCACAAGAATCTTAGTGATTGTGAATATTTTGAGAAAACATGGTGATGATCACNGAATTAGTTTTAGATTATTTCACAAGAATCTTAGTGATTGTGAATATTTTGAGAAAACATGGTGATGATCACTATGATGATACTCCAGTAATAGAAAAAAATTCCCCTTTCATTGGACCCCATGTTTGACTATATTGTTGTACCCATTGAAGAGTCTAACTATTTAGGCACAATGGCGATTGATGAACTCATGGGACCATTGTTAGCCCATGAATAACGGCTAGGCAAGAAGAAACAAGAGCCACTAGGGAAAGTACTATAAACCAAATTTCTTTAAAAAAAAAAAGGAAAGAAATAAGGCAAGATTGAAGTCAAAGAGGTAGAAGATGTGGACATGGTCGAGGTAGAGGAGACAAATTTGGCCAAAATTTGTCCAACAAAGAAGAAAGTGGCCAAGAATCACACCGTGGAAGAGGTAACAATTCAAACTCATATGGAGGGAGGTACGATAAATCTCATATTCAATGTCATAATTTTCTCCGATATAACCATTTTGCTTCCCAGTGTAAAAATGATTATGTGGAAGAAATATCACACTTTGTTGAAGACAAAGTTGGAGAGGTATAGTCGACCTTGTTGTTGGCATACAAAGAAAACAAAAAGGAGACAAGAATGTGTGGCACCTTGACTCCAACGCTAGTAATTATATGTGTGGGATGTAAAGAAATGTTTGTGGAGTTTGATGAATCAGTGANTGTAAAGAAATGTTTGTGGAGTTTGATGAATCAGTGAATGGAAAAGTCACTTTGGAGATTCTTTTCAAATTCCAGTAATGGGAAGAGGAAATATTTTGATTCATTTGAAAGAGAAAAGATACCAAGTTATTTTTAATATTTTTTATGTGCCAAATATGAAAAATAATATTTTGAACTTAGGACAACTCTTAGAGAAAGGTTATGATATTTGCATGAAAAATCATAATCTTTCAATAAGAGATGCAAATGGGTATTTGGATGCTAAACTGTCGATGACAAGAAATAAAATATTTTTGTTAAATATTCATAGTGATTCGGCAAAAGGCTTGAAAACATGTGTTAAAGATTCTTCTTGGTTATGTCACTTGAGATTTGGGCACTTGAATTTTGGAGGACTAAATTTGTTGTCTAGAAAGAAGATGGTGAAAGGATTGTCCTCTATCAACTTTGTGAGGGAAGTCTAATTGAAAATTATGCTAGAAAAAGTTTTCCCAAAAAATCCATTTCAAAAGCAATAAAACCATTTCAACTTGTTCACTCGGATATTTGCGGGCCTATAGACCCACCATAGTTTGGTAAGAACTGATATTTTATTCTCTTTATTAATGATTTTAGACAAAAAAAAGTGGGTTTATTTTCTAAAATAAAAATTGGAGGTGTTTGATATTTTCAAAACGTTTAAGGCTTTGATTAAAAAACAAAGTGGATATGAAATTAAGGCAATTAGATCGGATAGAGGAGGTGAATTCACTTCAAATGAATTCAAATATTTTTGTGACGAAAATTGAATTTGCCTTCCTCTAATAGTTCCAAGATCACCACAACAAAATAGTATTGCCGAAAGGAAGAACTGAATCATTCTTGACATGGCTAGGAGTATGTTGAAGAGTACGAAAATGCCCAAGGAGTTTTGGACGGAAGCTACTGATTGTGCTATCTACTTGTTAAATTGGTGTCTCACTAGAAGTGTTCAAGACAAAACACCACAAGAAGCATGGGGAGGAATCAAGTCAACTATTTCTCATTTGTGGGTCTTTGGAAGTCTATGCTATGTATATATGCTGGATGAGAAATGGACCAAACTAGATGACAAGAGCAAAAAATTTGTCTTCATTGGCTATGATTCAAGAAGCAAAGGCTACAAGCTTTACAACCCTAGTAATGAAAATATAATCATTAGTAGAGATGTTAAGTTTGATGAAGAAGATTAATGGGATTGAAACACTCCACAAGAAGACTATGATTTTTTCCATTCTTTAAACAAAAAGATGAGCCCAATGAATTAATGGAGCTTCCCATTTAGTCTCTTCCACCATCACTAGCATCATTCACCAATGTGAAAGCATCTCCATCATCATCCGAAGCAAGTTCATGTGAAGGGCCACCTCGCATGTGGAGTCTTTGAAATATTTATGAAGAAACCAAATAGGTAACTCAAAGATTTAGTGATCTAACACTCTTTCATCTATTTGCCGATTATGATCCCATAGGCTATGAAGAAAGCAACACAAGACAAGAAATGGTGAAGTGCCATGGATGAAAAAATTGAAGCTATTAAAAGGAATGGAACATGGGAACTTGCCATACTCCCCAGAGGACAAAAGGTTATTGGAGTGAAATGGGTGTACAAGGCAAGGAAAAATGCCAAAGGTGAAGTGNGTAATTCAAAGATTTAGTGATCTAACACTATTTTGTCTATTTGCCGATTGTGATCCCAAAGGTTATGAGAAAGTGGCACAAGACAAGAAGTGGAGAAGTGCCATGAATGAAGAAATTGAAGCTATTGAAAGAAATGGAACATGGGAGCTTGCCACACTCTCTATAGGACAAAAGGCCATTGGATTGAATTGGGTGTACAAGACTAAGAAAAATGCCAAAGGTGAAGTGGAGAGGTACAAAACAAGGTTGATTGCAAAAGGCTATAGTCAAATACTGGGTATTGACTATGATGAGGTATTTGCACCTGTTGCTCATTTGAAAAAAATTAGATTGATTATTTCTTTAGTCTCTCTAAATGATTGGAAAATTCAGCAAATGGATGTAAAGTCCACTTTTTTGAATGACTTTTTTGATGAAGAGGTGTATGTTGAACAACCCTTAGGTTATGTTGTATAAGGGCAAGGAGNTCTCTCTAAATGATTGGAAAATTCATCAAATGGATGTAAAGTCCGCTTTTTTGAATGACTTTCTTGATGAAGAGGTGTATGTTGAACAACCCTTAGGTTATGTTGTATAAGGGCAAGGAGAGAAAGTCTTGAAATTAAAAAAAAAAGGCCTTGTATGGCTTGAAACAAGCACCAAGGGCTTGTAATAGTTGATTTGACAAATACTTTCAAGCAAATAATTTCACCAAGTATCCCCATGAACATGCTCTTTATGCAAAGGTGAATGATAATGGTGATATACTCTATGCTTGCTTGTATGTGGATGACTTGATCTTCACAGGAAATTGTCCAAGAATATTTGAAGATTTCAAGAGAGCAATGGCTAAAGAATTTGAGATGACCAACATTGGGCTTATGTCATACTACCTTGGCATTGAAGTAAAGCAAATGAATGAAGGTATTTTCATCTCTCAAGAAGGTTATGCTAAAGAAATTTTGGCAAAATTCCAAATGAAAGATTGCAAGTTGGTATGCACACTCTTTGAATGTGGTGTAAAATTGTCAAAATATGAAGATGGAGAGTATGTGGATTNCAAGATTGCAAGCCGGTATGCTCACTCTTTGAATGTGGTGTAAAATTGTCAAAATATGAAGATGGAGAGTATGTGGATTCTACCCATTTCAAGAGCCTAGTGGGAAGCTTGAGATACTTAACATGCACAAGACCGAATATTCTTTTTTGGTGTTGGTCTTGTAAGTCGCTATGTGGAAGCTCCTACCATGACCCATTTGAAGGCAGCGAAAATAATTCTTAGATACATCAAAGGTACACTTGATTATGGATTGCTATATTCTTGNGTACTTAACATGCACAAGACCGGATATTCTTTTTTGGTGTTGGTCTTGTAAGTCGATATGTGGAAGCTCCTACCATGACCCATTTGAAGGCAGCGAAAAGAATTCTTAGACACATCAAAGGTACACTTGATTATGGATTGCTATATTCTTGTTCTAACAATTCCAAGCTTGCGGGTTATTGTGATAGTGATTGGGCCAGAGATATGGATGATAGAAAAAGTATTACCGGATATGTTTTCTTCATGGGAGATACCGCATTTGCTTGGAGTTCAAAGAAGTAACCCATTGTGACTTTTTCGACTTGTGAAGCCGAGTATGTGGTGGCTACATTATGTATTTGTCAAGCCATTTGACTTATAAATGTGTTGAAGGAGCTTCATTTGTCTCAAGAAGAATCGACGGAGATCTTCATTGACAACAAATCGGCATTAGCATTGGCAAAGAATCCGGTGTTTCATGATCGTAGTAAGCATATTGACACAGGGTTCCATTTCATTTGAGAGTATGTGCCCAAGAAAGAGGTGGAGCTCAAGTTTGTGAAGTCTCAAGATCAAATTGCTGATATTTTCACTAAGCCCCCCAAAGAAGATGTCTTTTGCGAATTGAGAAGTTTGCTTGGAGTTGAGAAGAAAAATCATGTTTAAGGGGGGTGTTGGAAAAATAATAATAAACATGACTTTTCATGTTCTAGGAGTTATTTTATGCATTTAGTTTTTTTGTATTAGTGGGTCATCAATTTGGTATTAGTGGGGGACAAAGTAATTGTGGTATTTTAATTCTCCAAGTAATGGAGGAGTGTGGTCTTTATTATTTTTATTATTGCATTATGTAGTGGGGTTATTTTATATGTCATGAGAGACTATATATATCCTATGTAATAGATCCACTTGGATATGAGTGAATAGAAAGAGTTCTTCAATAGTCTCTTCTATTATATTTTTTAGTGTGTGTGTGATAGTTCTCTAGATTCCAATAGTATTTGTTTACCACAATAAGTGCATCTTAAAAGTAGTAGTCTTGCAAACCCTTCCTTGGCTTGAATGAGTTGTAATGGCTCCACATACCTTCTACATCCAAAAAAAGCAAGGTCCAATGTATTTGGCTGCCTTCATCACTATTACCGATTGAATTAATTGGGAACATCAGATATCGGTTGTTGTGTTTAGATTTAATTTTATCATCCAACACCTTAGCATGGTATTCTTGATGCTCATTATCAGGGATCAGGATCTGCGCAATTTATCACATGGTCAAGTTGGAAATTATATTGCATTTTTCATATATAATATGGTTGTCCACTTACCTATTCTCCTCCGTTGTAATAGGTCTTCAAAGTGTTCTTCCATTACCATATCTGCAAAGTAGTTAGTGATCTACAGGTGTAAATGACCATTGAAATCAATGGATGACAACGGTCGCATAACACTATGACATCCCACACATTATGCTTAAACGTAAACACATTAGTTTACATTTGATGGTAACTTAAAAAATTAAACACCATATATACTCAATCTTATGTTGTTGGAGGTTTCATGCCCAGCTAACATGGTGAAAATGATATTAGCAGTTATAAATATACCATCCTATGTGCTTGACCACACATGTGCCTTGATTAACTTACAATGACAACCGTTAGTCCAAAAAAAATACAAATGCAAACCCTTCAAGCTAGACAATGTGGACCATATTTGTGTAGCCTATAGGTTGAACGAACTTGCATATTTGTGATTTTTTTTTCCTTTTCCTTTTTTATTGATTTGTTTCTCTTCAATGTTTCAAACGTTAACCACTTATCTCTCTTGTTTGATACTTCATTTGACTTTTTTCTATCCTATAGTCCTTGGCTTTGGTGATCCCTCTATCTTAACACCCTTGTTAGCATGTTTTTTCCTTCCTCAAGTACTCATAATCATCATCCCTTTTCCTTTTCCTCTCTTTCTTCTTTATTTCCTTGACCGTGGATGTTTGTCCTTTGATGGACTATTCTTTAGGTGGGATCTTTTGGTCATCATCTTTTTGTGGCTGTACACATATAGCTGTAGCCTCCTTTCTTGATTGAATGTACTATTGTGTGATGGCATGAACTAACATTTTGTTTATACGGTCATTCATTGTTTCAGCAATCCAACCTTTTGTTCAAGTTCAGGATTTGGATGTTATATTCTATCAATTTTGTTGTGAAAATCAAAACCTCCTACTCAGTTTCAAAAGTTATAGGATCCACGTCCTTTTTGTTTTGTTTGCCTTATCTTGCGTCACACACATTTCACAAGTGTACGTTATTTACCCGTGATTCCTTATTATCATCATTTTTCAAATATTGGATAGTTTCTTTGAGCTCCATATTTTCATTGGTGATCACTAGCAGCTTGCCCTTAATATCTTAATTTTCATCTCTTAACTGTGAGACAAGCTTCAATATTTCATCCTCCTAAGCCAGCAATTGTTGTATATCATTCTAGTGACCACAATAATCAGTTGGATTTGTTTGGCAATGCATCTATGGGCTCTATCAACTCATCAACTTCATTTCTTTATGGGAAAAATTCATCTGAGTCATCCACACATTGTGTAGTTGTCGGATCAACATTCACCGTCAATCCTTCAATGTCATTATCAAATTATTTCATTTTCTGTTCAAATTATGTAGCAAGCTACATGACTTGTCTTTCTGTCATAGTTACATCAACCCCATCATCCCTGACACTGTCTTCATAAATGTTTCTGTCATCCATTATTTCATTAATAATAACATTAACTCCATTTCTGTCACTATCTACCTTCTCATTTTTGTGCTTGTAAATCTCATCAGTGATAGTGGCTGCCTCATTTTGTTTACCATCATCCTTATTAATAGATTGATATACAACTAGGGCTCCATGTACATTATCAAAATTTTGGAACTTAGTTTCTTTGTTTTAATTTCTGGACCTGAGGTTTTTTTTTT
>CAUOFW020009035.1:205774-238752 GCA_963454935.2 Ilex paraguariensis
ACACCGGTGAATGGCTACAATTTGGACCCTCATGTTTGAAGAAAGCTGAATGTGGCTTTATTTTGTGTTGATGCAAAATATTTGTGGAAAGAATGTTTTAAGCATGTAATCTTTTAAATTGTAATAGAACTTATATGAACTATTGTTAAACTAATCTTGCATGTTTTGATATAAATATGGATGATTGGACCCGGTGTGGCCAATGTTTAATTATAATTGGACCCGGTGTGGTCAAGTTTTATTTATAAATGGACCATGTGTAGTCATTGTGTTATATGGGGCCTCGGACGGGTCATGTTAATGTATATTACACAGGTTGTGTTTTGGGTAGAGCTCCCCGTACAAAGGAGACTCTGCTCGAATTTTGTTAAATTAAGGACCTCGGTAAATGGGGCATGATGGTGTGATATCAAGTTACTCGGTATCCACGGGTTGATGGGTAATCAACGGACCCCCGAATTTTGGGGTGTCACAAGAACTGTTTGTATCAATATTACTAGTGACACGGTTAATTTCATTTCTTACGTATCTTGTTAACATTAGGGCAGAATATGATGGCGTCTCAGGGTATTCCTTACTCTGCCCATACCTAATCCACCGGAGACAATCTAATGCTTGACCTGAAATTGGTTCCGCCTACTGATTATATTGTCTTAAATGTTCTAAATGACCACATCTTACACACCCTCCAAAACGCTTTGATCTTTGGCGTTTAGCAACTGTACTTTTTTCACAGAGGGGTTTTGGTTGACTTTAAAAAATTTCTAAATTTCTTACTTTTCTTGCTTTTTTCCTGATCAATGCATGGATATCTTTTGGAAGACGACACAACAAAATTAAACTTAACCAAAATATTTTTTCGTCCATTGTACATAACATATATATATATAAATTTTTTTTATGAATAAATTGAAAATTGACTCTCTATCTGGTCCTTTAACATCTGTCAGTCACAAAGACAAACAAATTTATAAAAAAAACTTAAAACACTAAACAAAAATATAAGTAAATTGACACCCACACCCCCCAACTTAAATTAGACATTGTTTTTAATGTATGGCATAATAGAATATTATAACTACTCTATACTAGAGATGCATAAAGGATAGATCAATCGGGCNTTTTATGAATAAATTGAAAATTGACTCTCTATCTGGTCCTTTAACATCTGTCAGTCACAAAGACAAACAAATTTATAAAAAAAACTTAAAACACTAAACAAAAATATAAGTAAATTCACACATAAGTAAATTGACACCCATACCCCCCAACTTAAATTAGACATTGTTTTTAATGTATGGCATAATAGAATATTATAACTACTCTATACTAGAGATGCATAAAGGATAGATCAATCGGGCTTAAGTTCCCAATTAAAGTTTCTTACATTTTGTGTTATTTCCTGTGAAGAATTTAACAAATCAGCATAAAATTGCACATCAGGATCTCCACTATCAACAACAAAATTAATCAAACAGACTTGTAGAGGGTCAGAATAAAAAGAGGTGTTAACTTTCTCCTCTACAATCTTATCAATTTCATCTACCTCACAAATTTCTTCTTCTTCTCGAGGTTGTTTTGCATTATTAAGAACATTTAATTCCAAGGTCATGCTCCCACANTTTCTCCTCTACAATCTTATCAATTTCATCTACCTCACAAATTTCTTCTTCTTCTCTAGGTTGTTTTGCATTATTAAGAACATTTAATTCCAAGGTCATGCTCCCAAATGAAAGTTTCATGATTCCATTTTTATAATTAATCAAAGCATTTGATGTAGCTAAGAATGGTCGACCTAGAATAATAGGTATACATACAGATGCGTGAAAAATTAGTTGGGTATCTATAACGATAAAATCTGATGGGAAATAAAATTGATCAACTTCTATGATAACATGTTCCACAATCCCTCGTGGAGTTTTTATTGATCGGTCTGCTAATTGTAGTGTAACACTAGTGGGTTTTAGTTCACTTAATCCTAATTGTGTATACACTGAATATGACATTAAATTACAGTTGGCTCCAAGATCTAGTAGAGCTTCTTCAATTCAAAAATTTCTAATGAAGCATGAGACCGTTGGACTTCCTGGATCTTTGTACTTAAGAAGAGTATTATGTTGTATTATAGTACTGACTTGTTCAGTTAGGAATGCTTTCTTTGGTACATTTGTTTTTCTTTTTATTGTGCAAAAATCTTTTAAAAACTTAGCATAAGCTGGAACTCTCTTAATAGCATCCAATACAGGAATGCTAATCTTAACTTGTTTAAACATTTCAAAAATTTCGGCTTGATCTTTTTCAGATGTAGGTTTCTTAAAACTTTGAGGAAAAGGTAAAGGAGTAGGACATGGTTGATCTTTTTCATTTTGTATTTCTAGTAGCTTTTCAATTGAAGGTTCAAGTTCAAGTGGTTCATTGATAGGAATTGACTTCCGCATTTTGTTAGTGATTTTAGGTTTAATAGTTTTATCGATTACCTTACCACCTCTTAATGTTGTAAGTGCTTGTACTTGACATGGAGAAGGTTCAGAGGATACAACATTAGGTTGACTTTGACTTTGTGGACGTTTAGGCTGAGATGGAAATTTTTCCTTTTCTGGTATACTGAGAGACTGAGTCAACTTAGGTAGATGACTCTTGATATCTTCAATACTCTGAGAAGTTTGGATTTTAAAATCATTAAAAGCTTGAGTTGTTTGAGTGTTAAAACTCATTTGACTTTGAATAAATTGATTCATAGTATCTGCTAGAGTTCTTCTTTGTGGGGTTGATATGGTTGATATTGTTATTGATTTTGTGACTGTGGTGAACCTTGTGTTTGATTTGTAGGTTGTGTATTTCTCCAACTAAAATTTGGATGATTCCTCCATCTTGGATTGTAAGTTTCAGAATATGGATTCAAATAAGGCTTATTGTAAGTTGAAACAACATTAGATTATTCAATTAACACTTCTTTGAATGCAGATATAGTTGGACATTCTGCCGCAGGATGTCCTGACAATGCACAAATTTCACATATTTGATCACTAGTTGAAACAACAGACACTTGTTTTATTTTTTTCATTTATAAAGCTTCTAGTTTTTCAGATAAATTAGTCATTTTAGCTCTTAAATCATCATCTTCTTTTAACACATATTTTCCTCTTTCGGACGTAGATGGCTTAGTTTCCACTATATTTGAAGAAGTTGAGTCCCACATCTAGGAACTCTCAGAAATAGTATCAAAAAATTGAAATACTTCTTTAGGATTTTTACTCATAAATTTCTCCTACGCCATCATTTCAACAAATTGTCTATTTGCAAGTGGAAGAGCATCATAGAAAAAACCAACTAAAGTTCAGTTTTCAAATGCATGATGTGGACAAGCTTGGAAAAAATCTTTAAATCTTTCCTAGCACTAATAAAAACTTTCACCTTCTTTTACAGAAAAGTTCATTATTTGACATCATAATGTATTTGTAAGATGTACAGGGAAAAACTTTTTAAAGAACTCAACTTGTAAAGCTTGCTAGTTTGTAATTGAATTAACTCTTAAAGAGTTAAGCCATTGTTTTGCTTTATCTTTCCAAGAAAAAGGAAAAAATTTTAATCTAACCATTTTAGAATTATCCTACAATGTTCCACAAACTTCTTCAAATTCTTTCATATGCACATAAGGATTTTCAGTTTCCAAACCATGGAACTGTGGTAATAACTGGATTGTTCGTGGCTTAATATTAAGATTTAGAGCATCTGTTGGAAAAGCAAAATATGACGGGACATTAGTTCAGGTTGGAAGTAAATATTCGCTTAATGGTCAAATATTTTGTACTAGCCACAAAATTCATGTTCTCTAGGTTGTTCTTCCCTAGGTACGTTTCTAGCCATATTTAATTCAAATGATTCTGGTGTAGATGAAGATGACGAAGATTAAGACGAAGGAGATGACTGATTTACAGACCCTACAGATGAATGTACATACATAAACTATTTAAAACGAAAACACACTTTTTATACATAAAATACAAATAAACAACTTTTGTATTTTATTTAATTTCAAATTATCGTAACTTGATTCGCACTTTTTCGTTATCGGATTTATATGTATACACTCAAGTATAACTGGTCGAATTGTAGTTTTCTCAGTTTTAAGTCCAATTATCAATCCCCCGAAGAGTGTGTGTAATTAGGAAATAAAATAAAATTAGTGAAGTTGTTATTTTAGATAGGACAACATGCGATAGATTGTGATGTGAGCTTAGATTGATAACTAGTATAATTAAATAGTTCGTTGCAAATAAAGTTGATAGAATAATATTAAAAAGTATCCTTCAGTTCAAGGATCCCATATGCGTTATATTGGTCAAGTACTGGAAATGCTACTTTATAGCAATTAACTTCCATTTTACTGGCAAGTCAACCGGTAGGTCTGATGTATATAAACCATCACACAACAACTTTTTAGGTTAGTTGGTGGTATTCATGACAATTGATTAATTGAAGCAAACCAGAAGGAAAAGTCATTCATGAGGAATTCTTGAATTATTCAATTAACTCTATAATAATAGGTGTACATAATAAACCATAACACAATAACTTCTTAGGTTAACTAGTGGTATTAGTTATAGTACAACAACTTCTTAGGTTAGCTGGTTATAGATGTGCCTACTAACTAATTCGAGTAAACCAGAAGGACAAGTTATTCATGAGAAATACTTGAATTATTCACTTAACTCCATCTGTGATATATATATACAAATTAAACATCCTCAGCGTTTTGGTAGAAGATAAACCATATCGATAGCAATGCCGTAGATATTTAACTAAGAATATTATCATTTATACCAGTTAAACGATCTTAGTAATCCAAAATGGCATGCCATTCATAAGGATCACTTAGGTCATTAATATGATAGTTACATATAGTAGTTAAATAGCTCTAATAATCCAGAAGAGCAAGCCATGCATAAGGATCATTTTAGGTTTTGTACCATGCATCAATAGAACATCCCTAGCGTTCCGGTGGAGGATAAACCATACCGATAGGAACACCGTAGATATTTAACCGGTAGGTTCATGATGCATAGATTACATAATTCTAGGCACAACACCAAAATTACGTACATCACTGTATCATGCATGAAGTATATAATACATATATAGATAAAAACATAAAACATTAGCATTTCCAAAAGTTAACCAATATTATACATATGTTTACCTCTTATTGGAGGATATAAGTAACTTCTTTCACAAGGAACAACTGAAATACAACCACCTTTATTATCAATCAAGACAAAAAGGTGGCAGTAGTTCAATTATCCGAATAGAAAGATACAACAGAAATGTAGGAAAATAAAGTATCAAGTGGAGTGTATCACGGACCGGATCTGTGTTACAATTGCACTTTTTCTCTTTCTCTTTTTTCTTTTTCTCTTTGGAACTCTCTCTGGACTCCTTTCAATTTGGCCTTGTTAAGAATGAAGGCCATGCATGGCTTTATATAGAGGAGGAGGAAGCAGGAGGTGTCAGGATCAACTTCAGCCGCCAAGTGCCACAGTCCGGATGCCACCACCACCGTTCAGACGGTGGTGCTTTGCTAGATCATCAACTTGTTGGATGCTAACTCCTGTTTTGTTAAATTTACACTTTAGCCTTTTGTTGTTTCAAGCTTTTATACATTGTTCCTTGCATTTTCTGGTAATTCAGCATTAATATCTGAAAATTTTAAACATAACACAAATAAAACCCTAATTTACGCACAAAAACCTAATTTACTCTAATTGATAGTTTTTAGTTATTTTATCTTATCAATTTGACTTATTTAACTATTCTAATTTTTACATAAATTAGGGTTAATCAGCATATAGGTTGTGAGTTTGGGAGAGCCCGGTACAGGGGAGACTTTGCCTAAACTCTGTGTTTTTGTGATCCCAATAAAGGAGATGTTGTGCTTTGGTGTCGGGTTTTGCGGCATTCACGGGTATTTCTGTGGGTTGACAGTTGGTTAACCAGTTGACAAAGGACCCCCGGTTTTAGGGGAGTCACACTATTAACTTTAGAGAGTCTACATGTTCAAAGAACTCAAACACACCAAAGTTGTATTACTATCTTACTTTTAATTCTACCCCTAGCATCACTAGCCACTCGTTGTAATACTTTAAAAACAATACTAATACCCTAAGGTACATGGTTATAGAATGACCTCCAATCAACCTAGAATCATAACCACAATTCCTAACCTTATTCCTAGAACTTGCACCAATTCAAGGTTATTTTGTCATATTCTTCCAATTGATCATATTTGAGAATTGTACTATCTCATACTATCGTACTTACCCTAGAGGATAACATAAAAATCCCATGATTTTCACCGTAAAATAAAATCTGCAATCGTTCCTCAATGTACTTTGACATTTAGTAACACGCATAATTTCTCATAACCATTATTGTTCAACGCCTAGTTTATCTGAAGTATGTCATAGTTGACCTTACCTCCACACAACAATATTGAATTATCACACCTCCTTGACTTTCAAAAATAAAAGAAACATTAATGGTCAGACAAAATACTTAGAATTGACATGACACCAAACCATAATAATATTTTGTCATGATCCACCAAGACACTTCGATTGACACTGGGGTCTCTCTAGATCAAATCTTAAAAGGTGGTGGAAGCTTGCTTAAATATTAGTCTTAAAAAATCTAAGAAAAATGGTACAACACTCTACTTTCCTAGAAAGAGTAGGGTGCAGATTTTGGCTAAGTTTAAAGAATAAACTGATTCAACTCAAGAAACTTCTAACATGTGTGCCATATATGGTTGGAAATGTATATGAGTTTAGTTTCTAACAAAAAAATTGTGTGCTGATTAACCCTGAAAAGTAACGTTTTTACATGAAGTTCACCTTTCTAGTTTCCTTTGAGCGTTGAAGGGTGAGTTGTATTTTATTTTTTAAGGGTTAATTGCGCCAATTTAATTACTTCCGGAGTACGGAGACATGAAATATCGTGTGAACACCTAATAGATTTAGCGGTAACGCCAATCGATAAGCAACTGTATCAATCCTCTTGAGTATCTCGATGGGTTTGATATACCTCGGCGATAGCTTTTCTCTCTTTCCAAACCTAACCACTCCCTTCTTAGGCATGACCTTCAAGAAGACGTGATCCCCAACCTTAAACTCCACAGGTCTCCACCACTTGTCGGTGTAGCTCTTTTGTCAGCTCTAAGCCATAAGAAGACGCTTTCGTATCTAGTACACCTTCTCTGAGGTTTCCCTAATCAAGTCTAGACCTGTGGAGGGTCCCTCTCCAACTTTAGAACAACACGACTTCCCATAAAGTGCCTTATAAGATGACATCTGTATGTTCGCCTGGTAACTGTTGTTGTAGGTGAATTCCGCTAAGGGTAAGTGTTCCTCCCAGCTATCCTTGAGACCAAGGACGCATGCCCAAAGCATGTCCTCTAAATTTTGGATGGCCTTCTCNGTCCCGCTATGTGAAGATGTACTTCAAACGCTTATGGCCTGAAAACACCTCGAACTACTCTCCATACAGATAGTGAAGTTATGTCGTCAAGGCAAAGACAACGGCTACCAACTTCATGTCGTGTGTGGGATAGTTCTACTTGTGGCTCTTCAATTATCATGAACCCTAAGCTACTACCCTCCCGGACTGCATCAAAACACATCCAAGTTCGTCCTTTGAGGCATCACAATAGACTATGTACCTCTACCCACTCTTTAGCACTATAAGGATAAGAGTCGAAGTAAGCCTCCTCTTCAACTCCTAGAATGCCCTCTTACATGAGTCATCCCACTAGAACTTGACCTCTTTCCTGGTCAGCCTAGTCATAGGAGCATCTAGCCATGACAAGTCATCAATTAAACTTTGATAATACCCTACCAATCCCAAGAAACTGCATAGCTCAAAGACTGACTTAGGTCTCTCCTAACTCATAACTGCCTCAACCTTCTTTGCGTCATCTGATACACCCGTAGCTAACATAATATGACCCAAAAACTTCACCTCTGTCTACCAAAATTCACACTTGCTAAACTTGGCATGTAACTGGTGGTCCCTTAAGGTCTACAGAACAATACTCAACTAACCCTCATGCTCCTTCTCAAACTTAGAGTAGATTAGAATGTCATCAACAAAAACTACGAAAAACTAATATAAATAGATCTCCCTAATCCTCAATTGATGGTATCTCATGCGCAGATCTATTTTGGAGTAGACTATGCCCCTCTTAGTTGGTCAAATAAGTCATCTATGCACAGTAATGGGTACTTGTTCTTGATGGTGACCTGATTTAGCTATCGGTAGTCGATACATAGCCTAAGGATCCTATCCTTCTTCTTGGAAAATAATATTGGAGTACCCCAAGATGAGGCACTCGGTCTAATAAAGCCCTTGTCCAACAATTCTTGCAACTAGACCTTGAGTTCTTGCAACTATGCAAGTGTCATCCTATGTAGTATAATTGAAATAGGGGATACACCGGGTTGTAATTCAATGCTAAAGTCTATATCCCGATGTGGAGACAATCCTAGTAACTCGTTTGGAAAAACATCCACATATTCGCAAACTACTAGAGGTAGACCCAACTCTTGTCTCGCCTCATCCACAAGTGTAAGGCTCGCAAGCCAACCCTTCAACTGTTTGTGCCAACGAGTGTCATACACGGCTTGGGGTAAAGTATCATCCTTTTTTCCTTGAAATTTGAAACAAACACCCTACGGTGTATAGGCAGTGGCCCTTTTCTGATCACAATTGATGACAATTCGATATGCCACCAACCAATCCATCTCAAGGACGACGTCAAACTCTGACATGTCCATAACCCTAAGGTCCACCGTGAGTAAAATCTCTAAGATGTTCAACTCAAATCCCTGATATATCTTATTAATGTGAACCCTAGATCTTAAGGGAGAACTTACATGCATTGGCTCCTTTAAGCTCAAATCTTTTCCACATGATGCATAAATGAATGAGTGAGATACATCCGAATTAAATAATACCCTTGTCCATAAGTGAGAGAGTAAAAATTTACTAAGAATCACCGAATAATCCACCGGCTCAGTCTGAGAAGTGAAGTCGTAGACTCGCCCCTAGGTCCATAAAGTCCCCACCTATAAGCCCTATCCACGGCTTAGTCTGAGTAGGGGCTTGTGTAGCACCCAAGAACTGAAACTGGCTTCCTTGGCCCATGGTGGGATAGGGTCGAGTGAAAAATATCTATGGATGCCCCATTGATGACTGGGATTACGATGTGCCATTGTTCTGGGATCTCTGCCTCGGAGGACAATCAAGCTTCAAGTAGCCTGGCTAGTGACATATGAAGCAAGTCCTCTATTTAGCCTGATAAGTGCAACTAAATTTCTCCCATCTTGGGAAGATTGACCTTGGTCTTGGCTTTGATAGNAAGTAGCCTGGCTAGTGACATATGAAGCAAGTCCTCTATTTAGCCTGATAAGTGGCACTAAATTTCTCCCATCTTGGGAAGATTGACCTTGGTCTTGGCTTTGATAGCCTCAGCCCTACCTTGGTGATCCTTGCGGGGTAGATGTCTGTTGCTTCTTCCCCAAACTAGTAAAAGAGGATTGACCATTTTTCTTCTTATCCTCANAGCCTCAGCCCTACCTTGGTGATCCTTGCGGGGTAGATGTCTGTTGCTTCTTCCCCGAACTAGTAAAAGAGGATCGACCATTTTTCTTCTTATCCTTAGCACTCACCTCCCAGATTCTTTTAGCATCTTCCACCTCCCTCTCAATGGCCATGGCCATCTCAACTATCGAGTTTATGTCTTGTAGGCGGCAGCCCATAATCTTTTCTCAGATGGACAACTTCAAGTCATCCTTGAATCTCCTCACTTTGGCCAAGTTTGTGGCCATGTAGTCATCAGAAAATGGGCTAGCTCAGTGAACTTAGTTATGTATTCCATCACCGTCATAGTCCCTTGTTTCAGGTCAAAGAATCCCTGGGCTTTCACTTGTCAGATAGCCGATGGGAAGTACTTGCCCATGAAAAGCTCACAGAACTTTTCCCAAGTCATTGCCTTAGCATTCTTTGAGGTCTTTCCCCAATTCCACCATAGATGGGCCTCTCCCTCAAACTAGAAAATAGCTAGCAATATCTTATTGGCGTCTAATGTGATCTCGATAGCCTCTAAAATCTTGTCTATTGGTTGGAACCAATGGTCGACCACCATCGAATCTGCCTCTCCCATGAAAGTAGGTGGCTTGTGTGCTTTGAACCTTTGGAGGTTGTTCGAGCCTCCTTGGCCCACGTTGGCACTAGCTTGCATAAAGGTGGCAGCCATTGTGCTTATAGCCTCACGAAGGCTTGTTGATCAAAGGCAAGTGGCAATGGTTGGTTGTTCTGCCCACCCCCTCGACCATTGCGATGTCCTTTTCCTTTATTTGCCATCTACACACACGTAAGATAGCAATAAACCACTAACTTAGTATCCTAAAATTAAGGATTAAAGTTAAAAAGTTAGGAATTTTCCTTCCTATCTCACTGGCAGGAGGTATGTCACCCACTAGTAGACATCCAAATTGTAAACTTTCCCTATGTTTCTTTTCTAACCCCAAGGTTTTGTTTTCTAACCCTAGTGTCTCATTTCCATACACATTGAATCATTCATATAATATCATACCATTTAATTCAATGGTACTTTCCAGATTTAGAGGCATCACAGTTTGGTATCAAAATTTAGGTTCCCGATTATCGCATAACATGTAGCATTTAATGCACATAACATGTAATGCATAATGAATGAAATGGTTTAAACCAATATACCCTCAAGTCCAAGGTAACTCGACACCACATCATTACATCCCATTTACCAGGATCCTAACCAAAATGGAATCCGAACGGAGTCTCCTTTGTACAAAAGTACTACCCAACATCTAAAATGTTCGCATATTGTTCATATGACCATTCCAAGGTCCAAATCCTATAATTTAGGACATTTACATCATTCAAATGAAAGAGCTCCAAAGGTGAAGGCCTGGAAAAGTGACAATCAAAATTTTAGTTTTTGTGAAGAGGTACTAGTATCTCGTGACGTGGTACTGGTACCTGTGCCTTCTGTTTGCCTAGTACCAGTACCTGAGCCTTCTGTTTGCCAAGTACCGGTATCTATATGACTTGGTACCGATACTTGGCCCCACTGTTTGCTAGTTACCAGTACCTAAGCCCACTGGAATCCAGGTACTAGTACCTATAAGCCTAGGTACCAGTACCTAGATCATCCTACAGTGTGGTAGCGGCACTTATGAAACTAAGTATTGGTACCTGAGCCAAGATTTTTTCCAATCCTTCTAATTTTAAATTCATTGTCATCCGAACTCATACCATACTCGATACATTCATTCATTTACATGAAAATATTGTCCAATAAAGTCCCATTACATACTCTATAACAATATACAAGTTCAAAAGAAATTTACATAATTGACTTACAAAGTGTAATTCAGAAGCTTACGACTACTTCATCAACAAGGGCCCAAATGAGGGTCATCCACCGGCGCTTGTCCAACACATGAAATATGTTCCCATAAACGGTGAGCCACGCTTAATACGGTATCTCTTAAGGAGGCTACTCCCCAACTCATATGCATATGAATGTCACATGCAATTGACCACATAAGTTATTCATTCAAGAACATAAATTTCATAAATGAATACACTTTGCACACCATGTCATGAGATGAAACTGACACATGAAATGCAACATAACCCCTCCACCAATTCTCATAACATAAGTTATGTCATCCATATGCATTTGGGCATTCCAAGCCCCCATTATTGATGTTAGACATCCAATGACCACTTTCATAAAATCTTATGTCTTTCTTGGGGTGTGTCCGCGTACGCTGACACACTTTATGGACTCGATACCAACAGAAGTGCATATCCAAAATTACCGGGTTTTGCACCCGAGAAAAATCTAGCCCTTCTTGCTAATCCCGACACATATTTTTAGTACAACCCGTGCGACTCAGTCGAAGCTAGGTCAAATCTTTCTAAGGCTACGTATCAATCCACCAATGATAGTGTTTGATCAAAATCATGCACACACACCTACACTCATGTCGAATTCCCACGAATATGATTCTACCAATGCATATGCAAATGTAATGTACAATTACAATTACAATATCATGTTCATCATATCATAAGCATATTATGAACATATTCAATTTTCCAAAAGCATTCCCAATTTCTAAAATGTCAATTATATCATAAAGTATGTAATAAAAATTTCCTACACCGCTATGCATGTTGTAGCATTTTCCATTCAAATAACACACTTAATCATCCATAGGCATTTAATCAAACACCTATAGGTCATAATTGTAAATACATAGCATGCCCAAACAACACATTGTTCAAGAATTCCACATCATGAAATTTCATAAAACCAAATCATACAAGAATTGATTTTAGCATATTCTTATATCCATTTTCATATTCTAATAACCCTAGGTATGTGTTATACATGAGATTTCATTTCTAACACCGTACCCATTTCATATTTCAACCTTAGATTGGAAATAAACCTAGCTAGGAAATGAACCCTACCTCTTGTAGCATAAATTCACATAAAAGAAGTTCCAAAAACTCCAAATCAAGCCTCAAAGCTTTGATCAAAAAATCCTACCTCTAAGATCTTGGAGCAAACGCTCGATCATTGGTATAGCCGCGAAACTCTCGTTGTGTAGAATAACTTTTGTTCTTGACTCGAAGAGATCCGACAATCGGATTGCCGTAGATCGGAGGTAGGACATGGGAGAACCCTTGATTTTTTCTCTCTCTCTTTTTTGGAAAATGCAGGTGTAGAATTGAGGAAAATTTTGACTTTCCCCCATTTTATATGTGACGCCCCTAAAATTGGGGGTCCTTTGTTAACCGTTAACCATCCGTCAACCCGCGAAGGTACTTGTGATTATCGTACCACCCAACATCACGTTGAAGCCAACCCCTTAACCGAGACTATACCCACACAACCGTGGTTCTTTACACAATAATTTTTAGCCATTTTATCCCATAGGACACCTTTGAACAAGAGGAAAGATTGCCTAAGAGCTGAAGAAAAGAATTCAAAATATTAAAGTTTTGTGAAACCCTTCCGGAAGATCGAGCATACTGAAACCCTATCTTTAAGAAAGATGTGTCGAGCTTCTGGAAGGTGTGTTCAAACCTTTCGGAGGAAGCTGCACACTGGATTTCCTAATTTTAGAAGAATGTGAAGACCTTCCGGAAGATTAGAAACCACCTTCCGGAAGGTTTCACCCACTGGTCAACATTTTTCCTTATCTTTATCCAAACCTTCCGGAAGGTTTGTTGCGACCTTCTAGAAGGTTTTGCCTAGAATTTCCTATTTCACCTATTTTTGATTTCCAATTACTTCAAAACCATCCCACAACCATTAAATACATGGTTAATGAATTTTCTTCACATAAAAACATGATACATACAAGTTCTATTACAATCATTTCCATATAATTACATTCCCAAAACCAAATTCCACAAATGTTTTACAAAAATGGTTTTAAAAGCCACAAGTCGGCTTTCCTTCACCCTTGAGGCTCTAATTGGGATCCATCTACCTATGTGAATCCCGCACCTAAAATATTTTTCCACGAAGGGTGAGCCACGCTCAATAGGGTATCTCCTAAATAAGCTCCTTCCCAACCTAGATGCATATGAAATGTTCACATGCAATAATCAACGATTCAAAACATTCCCATCAAGAATATGCATTCAATGACAAAAATTTCATGTCATGCCACGAAATGAGATAAAACTCACTCATACACTTTAACTCGAGCCCTCACCGGCTCCCACAACACAATACAATGCCAATTTGTGAAAAACTGGGCATTCCAAGCCCGCACCATTGATGATACACATCAAATGATAGTTTTTTTTTATAAACAAAATCACGTGTCTTTCTTGGGTAGCGGACTTTTGGTATCGCACCGCCGGCTCCACACAGTGATAGACTTTTTTGGACTTGCACCGTCGGAAGTGTATAAACCAATAGCCGGGTGCTGCACCTGAGGGACAGTCCTATACCCGACACAAGTTTTTCAGGTAATCGTACGACTCAGTCGAAACTTCGTTCCAACTTTTCCCGAGTCCACCCATCATCCACCAAGTATGGTGTTTGATTGAATGATCCACACGCACCCACACTAGCATAATGCCCATGAATGTGATGTCAACATCATGCCCAATATGTAATGAATGTCAAATGAGCAATTTCCACCATTCTATTGCCAATGATTTCAAAAGAATATAATTTTCCCACTTATCATAATACTAACATATCATAAAGCATATATTAACATCACACCCATAACAATTCCCTAGCATGTTATCACATTATCCATGCAAACATACTTAATTTCACATTTGCATTTATTTGAAACACCTTCAAGGCATTCAATCATGTCATCACATAATCATGCAATTAACACACTCAATTTATCAAGGCATAATGTAAACACATAGCATGCCCACATATCACATTTTGCCAAGAAATTACATACTTAGCAATTTTCAATCACCCATTCACACTAGAATTAAATTTACCCATTTCCAATGCCTAATTCCATCAACTTTACAACAATAGGCAAGTGATACTTAATTCTATCAATCTAACCATTCCATATAATCATTCTAGGTTGAAAATAAACCTAATTAGGGAGAAAATCCTACCTCTTGAAGCGTAAAAGAACGTTGGGAAGCTCCAAGAATACACCCCCAAGCCTAAACCTTGATTTCTCCAAAATCCAGTCTCAAAAACTTTGCAAAAATTCACTCTTTTTGGTACATAGGCGTAGCCCTCGACGAGTAGAACAACTTTGATTCTTGGCTTGTGTTGATTTGAGCACGGTAGGGCCATAGATCCTAGAGAGAAGGTTGGGTTTCTCTCTTTTTCTCTCCATCATTGAAGACCTAGCAGATTTGTTGGGATGAAATCTGATTTCTTCCCCTTTTTATACTCTCCAAATACTTGGTCCTCATCATGTTACACAGGCCTTCACTTTCGGTTCTATTTTTGACCCGAACTGATTAAATTTCACTCCGATTCAAGTTTGAAATATTTTTATTTTGACTTGCTTTAAATTATTTTCTAAATTTTAAAATTTAATTAAAAAAATTCATTGTTTTAGGTCACCCGAGACCTGACCACCTCATAAAACACAAAAAATTTGACTATTCCAGAATTCAACAAAATTTGTCTAGGTAACTAAATTTTGTGAGACGAATCCAATGGTGAGGTTTATTTCGTCATCCGAGCTCTAGAAAAATTCAAGTTTGTAACCCGTACCATAGTGATAAATTACTGTTTTGTCCCTTTCTCATAAAAGTTCAAATTTACCCAGGTTTTACATTCTTCCCCCCTTAAAAGAATTTTGTCCCTAAAATTCACACACACATGCACAACGTAATCACATGCATATGAACAGTCATATAATGCCAAATGACTATAAGAATGTACCTCCATCCTCAAACAAGAACAGATAGTTGGTACGTATAGTGTCCTCACGCTCCCATGTCGCCTCCTCCATGCCTCGATGCTGCCACAACACCTTCACTAGCCTTGCAGTCTTGCCTCGCAAAACTTGCTCCCGGCTATCCATGATACGTACTGGTCCCTCCTCAAAGGTCTCATCTGTATCAACAATCAACTCACCCCAATCCACCACATGTGTCAGATCTGGAGTATACTTCCAGAGCATAGAGACATAGAATACTATGTGAACACCGGATAGATTTGGTGGTAAGCCACTGTACCCACCCTCTCGAGTACTTCGAAGGGCACGATAAACCTCAACGAAAACTTTTCCTACTTTCAAAATTTGACCACTCCCTTCTTAGGCATCACCTTTAAAAAGGCATGATCACCAACCTCAAACTCTTGAGGTTGCCACCGTCTGTCAATATGGCTCTTCTATTGACTTTGAGCCGTAATAAGATGTTTTTTTATCAAGTCCACCTTCTCCAAGATGTCTCTAATCAAATTCGGACCCGCAGAGGGTCTCTCCAACCTCTGTCCAACAAATCAGAGAACGACACGGTCTCCTATAGAGTGCATCATAGGGTATCATCTGTATGTTTGCCTGATAACTATTATTGTAGGCGAACTCCACTTAGGGTAAATGTTCTTCCCAGCTACCCTTGAGATCTAGTACGCATGCTCGTATCATGTCGTCTAGCATCTAGATGGTCCTCTTTGACTGACCGTCTGTCTAGAGATGAAAATTTGTGCTCATCATCAATTGTGTTCCCATAGCCCGTTGGAAGCTCTCCCAAAAGTGAGCCATAAACCTGGGGTCCCTATCCGATTCTATAAACATGGGCACCCCATGCAGCCAGATAATCTCTCGTATATACAACCTGCAGAATTCTTCCAGTGTGAAGGTTATCCGCACCGCTAAAAAGTGTGCTGACTGTGTAAGCCAGTCCACTATCACCCACACTGCGTCATGCCCTCACGATGTCCATGGTAAATGGGTCACAAAATCCATCAAGACGTGCTCCCATTTTTACTCAGCCACCTCCAAAGGCTAAAACAACCCTGCTGGTCTCTAGTGCTTAGCCTTAACTTGCTAACATGTGAGAAACCTGCTGACAAAGTTTTTCACGTGTGTCTTTATTCCACTCCAATAGTACTGGCGACGGAGATCATGATAAATATTCATGCTGCCTGGATGAACTGCAAAACGGGAGCAATGGAACTCCCTGAGGATCTCTTCTCTCAAATTCGAAGACTAAGGAACTATAACTCTTCCCCTATACTGAAGACTACAATCCGTATGAATGGCCCAACCCTCGTCACTTGTACCCGATGGTATCCAATCCCTGATGGACAGTATCTCTATATCCTGCCCCTGGGATTTGATCACTCTACTTAGTAGGGAAGGTGTAGCCACCAAACTTTCCAAAGAGCCCTGAGCTTGACCCCTATAGTGTAGCCCGAACTATCCTACAGTCTCAAGCATCTGCCACTCTCAGGAAGCCACAATAGCCAATACTCACCATGACTTCCGGCTGAGTGCATCAGCCACCACACTTGCCTTACCAAGGTGATAATACAAAGTGAAGTTGTAGTCCTCTAAATACTCCATCCACCTGCGTTGTCTCATGTTGAGGTCTCATTTTGTAAAGATGTATTTTAGACTTTTGTGGGCTGAAAGCATCTCAAACTGCTCACCATATAAGTAGTGGCGCCAAGCTTTCAAGGCAAAGACAATGACCGCCAACTCTATATCATGCGTAGTGTAATTCTGCTCATAGTTCTTTAATTTCCGAGAACCATAAGCCACCACCCTCCCGAACTACATCAAAATGCAACCAAGTCCATTTTTGGAGGCATCACAATACACCGTGTACCTCTGTCCCCTCTTTGGGACTATCAAAATAGGAGTGAAAGTAAGCTTCCTCTTTAACTCTTCGAATGACTTTTCGCATGAATCATCCCACTAGAACTTGACCTCCTTCCAGGTCAATCTCGTTATAGGTGCAGCTAGTTGGGAGAAATCCTCAATATATCTCCTGTAATAGCTCCCCAATCCCAAGAAACTACATATCTTGAAGATCAAGTACGGCCTCTCCCAACTCATAATCGCCTCAACCTTCTACGAGTCAACTAACACACCTAAAGCTGACACCACGTGTCCCAAAAACTTTACCTCCATAAGCCAAAATTTACACTTGTTGAACTTGGTTTACAACTTGTAGTCTCTTAACGTCTGGAGAACAACCCTTAAGTGATCCTTATAGTCGTCGTTAGTCTTGGAGTAGATCAAGATGCCGTCAACAAAAATCGTGATGAACTGATCCAGGTAGGTCTCGAACACCCTATGCATGAGATCTATGAATGCCGCCGGGGCATTCGTCAATCCAAAGGGTATCACGGTGAACTCAAAATGCCCATGCCGTGTTTTGAATGTCATCTTAGGTATATATGTCACCCTAATCCTCAACTGATAGTAGCCAGTGCGAAGATTTATCTTAGAGTAGACCCGCACTCCCTTCAACTGATCAAATAGATTATTATTCCTCGACAAAAGGGTATCTATTCTTGATAGTAACTTGATTCAACTGCCAGTTATCTATGCATAGCCAACGGGTCTTGTCCTTTTTCTTGGCAAACAATATCGGAGCGCCCCTAAGGTGAAGTGCTTGGTCTAATAAAGCCTCTGTCCAACAACTCTTGCAGTTGGACTTTGAGTTCTTGCAACTCCGCTGGTGTCATCCGATATAGAGTCATAGAAATGGGAGATGTACCAGGATGTAACTCAATAATAAATTCAACATCCTATTATGGAGGTAATCCCAGTAGTTCATCCAGAAAAATATTTTTAAACTCACAAACCACTCGAGGCAGACCCAACTCCTGTCTCGCCTCGTCCTCCAAGGTAAGGCTAGCAAGCTAGCCCATCAACTATTTGTGCCATCGAAAGTCATACACGGCTTGGGGAAAATCTTTGTGCATCTCTCCTTGAAACTTGAAACAAACACCATCCGGTGTGTAGGCAGTGACCCTCTTTCGATCATAGTCAACGACGAGTCAATGTGCTACTAACCAGTCCATCCCAACGATGACATCAAACTTTGACATGTCCATGACCCTAAGGTCCATGGTGAGTAGAACCCCTAAGATCTCTAGCTCACAACCCCGACATATCTGGTTAACACACACCCTAGCTCTTAGGGGTGAATTCGTATACAACAGCTCTTCTAAGGTATCAACCTCTAAGCCCAAATCCTTCACACATGATGCAGAAATGAATGAATGCGATGCACTATAGTCAAATAACACCCTAGCCCATAAGCGAGAGAGTATAAATATACCCTAAATGATTGACTGATCCACTGGCTCAGTCTGAGGTGTGATGGCGCAGACAAGCCCTTGGGTTCTCAAAGTCCCATTTTGCATGCCCTGTCCTCTGCCTCGACCTATGCCCTGGCCCATCTGGCGTGACTGTGGAGTTCCCGCTCAAAAAGTTGTAGGGGCCTGAGTGGCACCCTGGAACTGATGCTAACTTCCCTGGCCCGTGGTGGGGTAAGGAGGAACAAAATATGTCTATGGCTGCCCCACTGATGATTGGGACTGAAATGTTTCATAGCTCTGGGATCCCTACCTCTAAGGACAATCCCGCTTCATGTGCCCCAGTTGGTGGCAATGGAAACTTGTTCGTAGGTCTGCCTGGTTGGAAGCCCTAAAGTGTCTCCCGCTTTGGGAGGATTGACCTTGACATTGGCCTTGATTGCCACGGCCCTGTCCTTGCTGTCCTTGTAGGGTAGAAATCCTTTACTTCTTTCCCGAACTAGAAGAAGATGATTGACCCTCATTCTTCTTATCCTTAACAAAGCGGGTTAATTCAGTGAACTTAGCTACATACTCCATCATTGCCATACTCCCTTACTTCAAGTCTAAGAATTCTCGGGCCTTCGCATGTTGAACAATCGCTGGGAAATACTTGCCCATGAAGAGCTCTCATAACTCTCCCCATGTCATTGTCTCTAAGTTCTTCGAGGCCTTTGTCCAATCCCACCACATATAAACTTCTCCCTCTAGCTGAAAAACAGCTAGCTTTATCTTCGTGGCATCGGAGGTAATCTCTATAGCCTCTAAAATCTTGTCGACTTGTTGGAACCAATGGTCGGCCACCATCAGATCTTCCCCTCTTAGAAAATTCAGAGGTTTGTGTGCCATAAACCTTTGGAGGTTACTTGAGCCTCCTTGCCTTGCATTTGCACTAACTTGTGCAATAGTGGCTTCCATCATGCCAATAGCCTCCATGAAGGCTTGTTGGTCAAAAGCTGGTGATGGTTGGTTGTTGTTCTGCCCACTGCCTCGGCCGCATCCTCTTCCTCTATTTTTCATCTACAAACATGTCAAATGGCAACAGAGCATTTGCTTAGTATCCCCAAGGTAGGGATCAAAGTTCAAACTTTGAGATTTACCTCCTTGTCTAACTAGTAGAGCATATGCCAATCACTAGTAGACATCTACCCTGTGAATCATCCCGTTCATTTATTTTCTGACCCCTAAGGTTATGTTTTCTAACCCTAGTGTGTCCATTTCCATAAACATCTTACAATGCATATAATCCGCATAACATATATCACTTGACATGTAATAAGTAAAGCACACAACATGAAATGCATAATAGATGCAATGGTCTAAACCCATACCCCTCAAGCCCTAGGTAATCATATACCTATGCTTTAATACCAAGCTGCGATGCCCCTAAAATCGGGGGTCCTTTGTTAACCGTTGACCATCTGTCAACTCGCGGAAGTACCCATGATTGTTGTATCACCCGACATCATGTCGAAGCCAACCCCTTAACCGGGACTATACCCACACAACCGTGGTTCTTTACACATTAATTTATAGTCATTTTATCCCATAGGACACCTTTGAACAAGAGGAAAAATTGCCCAAATGCTGAGGGAAAGAATTCAAAAATTTGAAGTTTTGTGAAAACCTTCTGGAAGATCGAGCATACTGGAAGAAGTTGCACAACTAGATTCCCTAATTTTAGAAGAATGTGAAAACCTTCTAGAAGGTTAGAATCGACCTTCCAGAAGGTTTCACCCACTAGTAAACATTTTTCCTTGTCTTTGTCCAAACCTTTCAGAAGGTTTGCCCAGAATTGCCTATTGCACTTGTTTTTGATTTCGAATTACTTCGAAACCACCCCACAACCATTCAATACATTTTTAATGAATTTTCTTCACATAAAAACATGATATATACAAGTTCTATTACAATCATTTCCATATAATTACATTCCCAAAACCAAATTCCATAAATGTTTTACAAAAATGGTTTTAAAAGCCACAAGTCGGCTTTCCATCACCCCTAAGGCTCGAATTGGGAGTCGTCTGCCTGTGTAAATCCCGTACCTAAAATGTTTTCCCATGAAGGGTGAGCCACGCTCAATAGAGTATCTCCTAAAGAGACTACTCCCCAACCTAGATGCATATGAAATGTTTACATGCAACAATCAACCATTCAAAATATTCCCCTCAAGAATATGCATTTAATGACAATAATTTCATGTCATGTCATGAAATGAGATGAGACTCACTCATGCACTTTAACCCAAGCCCTCACTAGCTCCCACAATACAATGCAAAGCTAATGTGTGAAAACCGGGCATTCCAAGCTCCCACCATTGATGTTATACATCGAATCACAATTTTTATAAATAAAATCATGTGTCTTTGTTGGGTAACGGACTTTTGGTGTCACACAACCGGCTCCGCACACTGATACACTTTTTTGGACTTGCACCGTCGGAAGTGTATAAACCAGTAGCTGGGCCTTGCACCCGAGGGAGAGTCTAACCCTTCTTGCTATACCCGACACAAGTTTTTCATGTAACCGTGCGACTCATTCGAAACTTCATTCTAACTTTTCTCGAGTCCACCTATCATCCACCATAATGAATGCCAAATGAGCAATGTCTGTCATTCTATTGGCAATTATATCAAAAGCATATAATTTCCCCACTTATCATAATGCTAACATATCATAAAGCATATATTAACATCACACCCATAACAATTCCCTAGCATGTTATCACATTATCCATGCAAACATACTTAATTTCACATTTGCATTTATTTCAAATACCTTCAAGGCATTCAATCATGTCATCACATAATCATGCAATTAACACACTCAATTTATCAAGGCATAATGTAAACACATAACATGCCCACATATCACATTTTGTCAAGAAATTACATACATAGCAATTTTCAATCACCAATTCACACTAGAATTAAATTTACCCATTTCCAATGCCCAATTCCGTTAACTTTACAACAATAGGCAAGTGATACTGAATTCTATTAACCTATCCATTCCATATAATCATTCTAGGTTGAAAATAAACATAATTAGGGAGAACATCCTACCTCTTGAAGTGTAAAAGAACGTTGGAAAGCTCCAAGAATACACCCCAAGCTCAAACCTTGATTTCTCCAAAATCCCGTCTCAAAAACTTCGATGAAATTTGCTCCTTTTGGTACATAGGCGTAGCCCTCAACAAGTAGAACAACTTTGATTTTTGGCTCCTGTTGATTCGAGCACCGCAGGGCCGTAGATCGTAGAGGGAAGGTTGGGTTTCTCTCTTTCTCTCCAACGTTGAAGACCCAACAGATTTGTGGGGAAGAAATTTCTTCCCCTTTTTATACTCCGCAAATACTTGGTCCTTATCGTGCCACACAGGCCTCCACGTTCGATTCTAGTTTTGACCCGAAACGATTAAATTTTGCTGCAGTTCAAGTTCGAAATATTTTTATTTTGATTTGCTTTAAATTATTTTTCAACTTTTAAAATTTTATTAAAAAAATTCATCTTTTTGGGTCACTTGAGACCTAACCGCTTCATAAAACCTAAAAAATTTGACTATCTCAGAATTTGACAATATTTGTCTGGGTTACTAGATTTCACGAGACGAATCCAACGACGAGGTCCATTTTGTTGTCTGACCTCTAAAAAAATTCAAGTTTGCAACCCATACCGTAGTGACAAGTTATCGTTTTGCCCCTTTTCATAAAAGTTCAAATTTACCCAGTTTTTACATTATACCCCTTGGACACTTGGTGCACAATGCACCACACGTCCCTCTTTTTCTAATCAAATTTTATCTCGAATCAATTAAATCTTATCCCGTGTTAATTTTAGTGTATCTTTATTGAACTAAATTTAAATTATTTCCTGGGTTCCATGACTTAAATTTGATCGCATTTATTTTAGTTGCACGACGCCCAATCACCTTGTAAAACGTGAAAATTTTGACTGCCTCAAAAATTGACCAAGTAGTTGGATTTCGTAAGACAAATCCAATAGTGAGATCTATTTTGTCATCTGAATTCTCGAAAATTTTGGATTTTCAACCTGTATAATAACGACTAATTACTATTTTGCCATTTTTCATAAAATTTTAATTTTTCCTAGTTTTACATATATGGTTAGTCAAGTAAGAATTTCGGTTCAATGTTAGACCTTGAATAATCTCATTATTCTTGACTTGCTTAGCACATGTCGAGTAATTTGTTAATATCTCCTTTTTGCTAATTCATAACAGAAAAACATGTGTTACATTCTAGAAAATTATGTTAGGTCATTTGTGATTATTATTTGAGCCTTAGCCATTTTTTTTTGCAAATTTATCTCTAGTCATCCATGATTGAGCTTGAAAATAAGGATTTGTTTCTTTAAGCCATATTTTTAAATCAAGCCACTGAAAAATATATATATCCATACCTTTGGCTATCTAAGTTTCTTGCACCTTCTCTTAAAAGTAGAGTGTATGGAGGCAAGTAATGGAAGGAAAAAGAATATGGTTTGAAAGTTGACAAGAAAAGGCTAATTGAAGAAATACAAATGAATGCAAAAAACAGAAAGAAATAAATTATACAAGTCGAGCTATAAAAGTATGAGAAAAAGAAAAGAAGAAGAAAAATAGATGAAAGGGGTTAATTTGTTCCCTTAAAAGCCAAAATGAAGGATAGAGGGACAAAATGTGCATAACTAAAATATAAATTGGATAGCCCTTTCGAACTCCTTGTCCGTCGTTTCTTTAACCACTTACCCCTGGCCACATTAACACTAAAAATAAATTCCTTTTTTTTTTCCAGATTGTATTCATATGTGTTGTTCTTTTTCATCTAATACAGGAAAGAGAGTCGATAATATTACNTTTTTTTTCCAGATTGTATTCATATGTGTGGTTCTTTTTCATCTAATACAGGAAAGAGAGTCGATAATATTGCTTAAAGTGTTTTTAATATTCTTTCATGGGATTATTGTATTCATAGTCTTTGGAATTTTACAAGTGAAGTATTTTGCTTTGAGATACATTATTCCTATCACATGTGTGAGTGTTTCATTTTGTTGAGTGATTTCTAGAAAAGGATTGACATCGCTAATTTTTGATAAGCTAGAAGAAGAGCTATGCTATTCTCCAGATTTTTGAAATAGTAAAACATTGCACACACATACAAGTTTTTCATAAAAATGCTGGGAATGATTACACGGGTTGGATGTATTATTCTTAAACCGAAATGGGCTAGGAAGTATTTGAAAAATAAAATGGAATGCTGCTATAATTTGATTAGCTAGTGGTATATAATCTTTTGTTCTAACCACTAAAGTTTGTNTGAAAAATAAAATGGAATGCTGCTATAATTTGATTAGCTAGTGGTATATAATCTTTTGTTCTAACCACTAAAGTTTGTAGGTGTCTTCATTGTAAACCATCACGGGTTCATACTCGTCCACTGGGGATCACCTAGCAATTTTTAAAAAATTTTGTGTAAATAAATTTTCAGTATTACTAAGGACTAGTAATGTTTGGTTAGGGGTTTGATTAACTTAAAAAAGTAACGTTGTTACATGTGTTTTAAGGGTTAATTGCGCTAATTTAATGATTAAAGGGGTGATATTAAAAGATATTATTACTAATAGGTGGAATTGAAATATTTTGGAAATATAGGGACTAAAGTGCAATTTTTGAAAGTTTAAGGGCCAAAGTACAAAAAGAAGAAAGTTTCAAACTTGCCAACATCTGGAAGTTGAGGAGTATTTGGAGTGTGAAGCAAGGCTACCATCCGGACGATGTGCTAGCATCCGAACGATGTGCTAGCATCCGGATAGTACTTAAACTGCCTCAAATGACAGTTCTTTCTCATTGGTAAGCTTGGTGCCNACGATGTGCTAGCATCCGGATAGTACTTAAACTGCCTCAAATGACAGTTCTTTCTCATTGGTAAGCTTGGTGCCTGTTTCACTCTAATTTGTCAATTCTACCACCGAATCAACCCCTATTTGCCTATAAATAACCCCCTCACTAGTGTGATTATTAAGTTTTTAGGGTTAGAAAATATGCTTTCCTAGCCAAACTCTTTCCTCTATATTTCTTGAATACCTCCTCCTACTTGGAGGGTTGAACCTCTCTCACTTTTCCTAGCCTTGACTTGGTAAAGGAAGTGTGGCAGTGTTTCAATCTAACCCCATGGAGGAGTTAGGAGCTTTTTTTTTATTTTGTTTTATTGGTATTGTAATTCCAATCTTGCTTAGGGTAATGAAGTTCTCCCACTTTTTTCGATTGTCTAGGACTATGAAGAGTGGGTAATTTTTCATTAGCTCTTTAGCAAGGAGGGAAAGACATGTGTAACCATTGCTTGGATTATGATATGTTGAACCTTTTGTTATGCTCTAATGTTTAAACCACCCTTAATAGTTGGATGGTTATTATTTTAAACCTCCCTTAAGTTATGGATGATACATATTTTAACATTCTGTACTTTTTGTTACCTAGGCTATGCTCACGGTTCATGCAATTACGGAGCTAGGGTTTATTATTATTTCCATATCATTTCTGTTATTTTATGTATGCCATGCATGCTTTAATAAATACTAAGCTCGAATTCATGTAATAGTTGGGAGATGGTCATAGACGGGTTAAATCTTGGCATATCCAACCTTTCAATTCAATACATAATCTGGAAAAGACCTTCTGATCAACTTACCAAAGTAAACTTCTGAACGGTTGTACCTTCAAGTTTGCAAGGGTAAATTGTTGTGGTATGGTGCATATACCTTCCGGTTAACCTAACAGTTATTGTGGTAAGGTTTTATATTTAATACATTCTGATTAACTTAACGTTGACATGGAGGTTAATTATGGTACAGTTGCATTATCATAAATTCAAGCAATGGCATACATGTCCCGGACCCTAAACTAGAGAGTACCTTTTTCATTTATATTGCAAAATCATTTTTTTTTTGCTTACTTTATTTTGCAAAGCACACAACACACAATCCATTGTCCATAACCATTTCTCTAGGTTTACGATACCTTTTTCTTGTTTAAGTTTTCTCAGATAACTCCCTATGGATTCAACCTCAGATTATGCCCAAAAATATTACAACTTGACCACTTATACTTGGGTGTGCACGATTTAGATCAAGTCATGCGGAATTTTGAATTTTTGACATAGAGTTATGGTCCAATTAGTGAACGATGTTCTACTTGACTAGTGGTCTGCTATAGCTGTCACGAGTTTGGGTGCTCTTTTGTCACTAATCATATCTCATAACCTTATCTAATATTAGCAAGACCATTTTCCTAAAAATTCATACCTAGCAACCTTTACCCACCGAAAACAAAATGCCATTCATTTCTTAAAATTGTCCATAACAGCATGGTAGATACCTAGCACATCCATCCCAAAGAGTACATCAATTCTTCTAAGCTAGATATTATTCATCAATTTGAATAAACAATATATAAACTAACTAAGCATCAACTCACACCTACTTATAAGCTCAAGAAAATTCAAGCCTACGGTTCCTTCCAGCTTATACTTCCTACTCCCACTGGCTAATACACAACCTAGAACTCCCGTGTAAGACCTAATTCCTAGTCTCTGATACCAACTTTGTCACGCACCAATTTTCACAATAGGCATGAACTAATCTCCATAATCCAATATATAACTAAACTAAATTCTAAATCAAGCATAAATAACTCCTTTACATTACATCCAAAACCAAATATTTATTTGCCAACTAATAAAAGAAACATGCATGAATATTGTCCAATTATCATAATTGAATGGCATTGATCACATTCAAATAAAATACCAAAAATTATCGCCACCCATACTGCATCATCTCCCCTAAGTTGGAAACAATTTGCCCTCAAATTTGATATAATTTGAATTTTGGCTTTCGACTATTTCAAAATTCATAGTAATCAACTATTTTCTTCAAAATTGAATCCATAAGTTTGAGTACCCCATGGATTGGTGTGTTATCTTTAGGTACAATTGTGACTTTAGATCCAAGCCTTTGTATATCGAACACATCAAGGTCCTCAAAGTAATTGAACCATTGCTCCTCTGGTTGTTGTATCCACTACTTAATCTCGTCCACCAAATAATATAACTCGTGTAGGGCTTGAATGAAAGTGATGCTATCAGCTGCTAGTTCATCAAATTTTGTATTGTGTTCACCCTCGGTAGGAAATCGTTTATCAATAGTAGGCACAGACACTTGTACCTCATTTACCTTCTCCTCCTTTAACAATACACCGTGTTCGTCCAAAAAAAAATTAAATCTTCATATACTCTATCACCTCACAAATAATTATTGTATATTGAAATATCATAATTCTTTTCAATAACGATTAGTGATTCATCTTTTGTGTACTCATCAAATATAGGGAGTATATCTCAATCAACTTCTAATTGAACATAAGATGATTCGTTATCGAAAAATAACTTTTCAAACTTCACATCAGGGACTGAAAATATTGACATGAACGTAACTACACTCTGATACCAACTGATGGAACTTCGTAGTGCACTTGTCCACTGTGCGAGACTCTTGATGTAAATTCTGTAGGTTCTAATACAGGGTCCTCATGTTGTTATAGGGAAGAAATGCATCATGCATGTGCTTCTTGAGTGTCTTTCATGAATTAATCTTCCTCTTGCCTTGCCATACTCGTGTAAGTTTAAACCATCAGCCTGCAGCCAGTCCACAAAATAGAGTCGCAGCAAATGGGACACATTTATTATCAGGAACCTCCTCAAACTCCACAACATCCTCCACAATACTGACCCAATCTAGAAATTCCTCTAGTTGCAAGCTATCACGGAATTCAGGGATATCAATTTTATGGTTCGATTCCCATCATCTTGAACCACCATTGTTTTCCATAGGTCTCATCTCCCTCCTACGGGGCCGGTATTTGACAAAAGGGTTATCATGATCATTGTTAGAAGGTTCCTCATCCACATGGTGTGGATTCGGAGGCTGAACCCATTCTTGTTGTTGGGTCATGAACACAACTACCTGCTGGGTTAACACCGCAACCTGTTGAAATAATCTGTCTACCTCCTCACACTCATACACAACTCTGACAGCTACATCTCATATAGCAGCATGACGTCGTCTTGGCAACATAGTGCAGGAATGAGTGTAGGCTCTCATACCAACTAATGCAGGGAAGCAAGTAGAATAAGGATAAATACTGAACAAAAAAGGATAATGAAACTATACCATTGATTTGTGCACAAATACCAGTTTAGAATCCGACTCTAGGCCTATTGATTCCGCAAAATACTATTTCTAAAGGCTTCAATTGATCTATTGATTCCTACAAATACCAAAATAATTGGGAAGAAGAAGAGAAAACCTCTCTCAATACTATAAATTCATCCAAAGCCATTTTCCCCTAAGGCATTCAATAGTTTATATAATAACATAAACCCTAAAACAACCTAAAAAATTAAAATCCTAATTAAATTAGGAAACTAAATAAGATAAAATCCTAAATGAGTCAAAAATAAAATAAAATAATTTTCTAATTAAAATAAGAAATAAAATAAAATAAAATCTTCTAAAATTCCCTAATTGAACGCCATTGATCACATTCCAATAAAATACCAAAATTATTGTCACCATACTGCATCATCCTCTGCAAGTTGGAAAGAATTCGCCCTTGAATTTGATACCATTTGAATTTTGAGTTTCGACTATCCCAAAATTCATAGTAATTAAATATTTTCTTGAGAAATGTCATCTCATAAGTTGTCAAAATTGCATCCATAAGTTTGAGTATGATTGGTGTTATCTTTAGGTACAATTTTGACTTTTGATCCAAGTCTTTGTATTTCAAACACGTCAAAGTCCTCAAAGTAATTGAACCATTGCTCCTTTGGTTGTTGCATCCACTGCTTCATCTCATCCACCAAAAAGTATAAATGGTGTGGAGCTTGAATGAAAATGATACTATCAACAGTTGGTTCATCAAATTTTGTATTGTGTTCACTCTCGATAAGAAATTGTTTATCAATAGAAGTCGAAGACACTTGACCTAATTTACCTTATTCATCAAAAAAATTAATTAAATCTTCATATACTCCATCACCAAGCAAATATTTATCATATATCGAAATATCATAATTATTGTTTATAACGATTAGTGATTCATCTTCTAGGTATTCATCAAATATAGGGAGTATATTGACTTGATCTGACATGTGTACACCCAAGTGCAGGCGGTCAAGCTGTAGTAATAATCCAGTTAAGTCCAGAGTCGAATCCACAGGGAACTATGATTAGTGTTTTGAAGTAAGTAGTGATAAAGACCATGTAACTGGAACCTTGAGAGTTTGAAGTTATGGAATTTTCTGGACAAAATATAAGATTCTTTCCAATGGGTTTTTCTATAGATAATATAAGAAAAATTCTCAAATGTAACAACCACCCTTTAGTTCGAGGATCAGAACATGTAGTTAATCATCCGACTTATTATACTTATATTTTATAACTCAATTAACTCCCGTGTCACCAGCAAGTTAATCAGAAGATAAAGATGGATTGTGAGAATTAAGCACATGGTTCCGATGCCTTTCTAGAAGTTTACAAGAATTGTCTATGCCGAGACTCAACTCGTCTACAAACAAGCAAGTGTTTCTACAAAGCATCCAACCATGACATTAACGTTCCATTCTTTAAATAAGGCACAACAATGGGTAAGATTGAAATATTGTCATGAAGATCTAGCTGGGATACTTGCCTTGAACCAACAGGTCTTTCTACGCAAGAGTCATCCGTGACATAGAAAGAACCCACAGTTATACAAAGTACCTTAGCTTGCTAGAAGTGTTCAATCATTCAATAAGCAAGTGAAATATAAAACATTAAAACATAAAGAAAATGCACAAATATAACTTCTGGATAATTTATACATATTCATCATTCTTATTAAAGAGTGAATGAGGAACTACTCATTCTTTATGGTTTGGGTAAAGTTAGAAATGTGAGTGATACTCATATCTCTAAATAGAGGAGTTACAAAGTGAAACACACTAAGCAAAGAGCCAATTTTTAACGAAGAATAAGTGAATCACATTCCACCTTTCACGTCTTTGGTAAATCACTAGAAAAGTGGAAGAGTTTCACTCTTTTAAGAAAGAAGGAAGCTCGAGCAATGGAAGTGAAAGAAATGAACAATGAAAGCAGAAGAAAGTTAGTCNCTTTTAAGAAAGAAGGAAGCTCGAGCAATGGAAGTGAAAGAAATGAACAATGAAAGCAGAAGAAAGTTAGTCACTTTTGGAGGGTTGCTTCCTCAACCAAAAGATAGAGGGTTGCTTCCTCAACCAAAAGATGAACTATCTTCCTTGATACAAGCAAATATAATTCTAAGACTAGCTATATGAGTGGGATTCTAAGCTTCTATCAAGCTCTCTACACCACTCCTTGTCTCCCACAATGGGAGTATTTATAGGCAAGAAGGAGGGAGCAAAGTAGTGTGGAGGAATAGTACAAGGAATTCAAATTCCAAGTGAAAGCCCTAATGTCCAGAGAGAAAATCAATTACTCTACAGCCTGTCTATGGAAAACATTTGAACGTGATCTGGCATTTGAATGTTGTCTCTGTTTTTGCTTTGTGGGCATTTCAACGTTGTCTGGCATTTGAACGTTTCTTCTGTCTTTACTTTATGGGCGTTCGAATGCCAGATGGGGTCTGACTTTCTCACTCAAGTAGCCTGTGGTCTTCTGTGGAAAACTATTTCCACACTTCATCCACATCTTGGCACTTTGCACTCATCATCCTAGTCCTCTATCAACTCAAGTGGACGTTCAAACGTGAGTTGGCATTTGAACGTGGTACTCAAGTACCTCAAGGTCTTCCTTCTTGGCTGCAACACGCAATGTCTCAGCAGTCTGGTCTTCACATGATTTGAAGTAACGTTCGAATGTTGACTGGCGTTCGAACGTTCTTGGCTTGTTCTAAGCTGTTCCACTTTTTCTCCAAAATATGCTGGTGTTGCATGGGAGTCTGATATTCATTGTCTTTGGTCCCTTGTGCAATTTATGACCTGAAATGTCATCATTTAAACTCTATCAAAGTATAATTAGTCTTAAAGGGGCATAGAAATATGCTAATTTTAACTACAAATCTTATATCCCAATCAAATTCTGATTGAACATATGATGATTTGCTATTGAAAAATAAATTTTCAAACTTCATATCAAGAACTGAAAATATTAACATGAACGTAACTACGCTTTGATACCAACTGATGGAACTTCATGGCGTACTTGTCCATTGTGCAAGACTATTGACGTAAATTCTACAGGTTCTGATACATCGTCCTCATTTAGTTATAGGGCAGAAATGCAGCACTCATGTGCTTCTTGTGTAAGTTAAGATTGTTGCCAGCAAGCTGCAACCCGTCCACGAAATAGAGTCACAACGAATGGGACACGTTTATTATCAGGAACCTCTTTAAACTCCATCATATCCTCCAAAATACTGACCCAATCCATAAATTCCTTGGGTTGCAAGCTACCACGAATTCAGGGATATCAATTTTAAAGCCCGATTCCCATTGTCTTGAACTGTCGTTGTTTTCCACTGGTTTCATCTCCCTCCTAGGGGGACTGGTCTTCGGCAAAAGGGTTATCAAGATCATCATCAACAAGTTCCTCATCCATATGGTGTGGATTCAGAGGTTGAAACCGTTCTTTTTGTTGGGTCATGAACGCTGAAACCAGTTGAGATAATATTATTATCTCCTCACGCTCATACACATCTTCGACAATGACATCTCATACAATAGCATGACATCTTATTGGCGGCATGGTACAGGAACGAATGTAGGCTCTGATACCAACTAATGCTGGAAAACATGTAGAATAAGGGTGTATAATGAACAAAAATAGATAATTAAACTATACCGTTAATTTGTGCACAAATACAGATTTAGAATCCTACTTTAGGCCTATTGATTCTGTAGAATACCATTTATAAAGGCTTCAATCGAACTGTTGATTCTTACAAATACCAAAATAATTGGGAAGAATAAGAGAAAAACTCTCTCAATACTATTAATTCATCTAAAGTTGTTTTTCCCTAAGGCTTTCAAGAGTTTATATAATAACATAAACCCTAAAACCAACTAAGAAACTAGAATCCTAATTAAATTTGGAAATTGAATAAGATAACATCCTAAATGAATCAAAAAAAATAAAATAATTTTCTAATTAAAATAAGAAATAAAATAAAATCTTCTAAAATTCCCTAATTGAACGGTATTGATCACATTGAAATAAAATACCAAAATTATTGCCACCCATACTACATCACTTGTCCACCTTTGGGAGTAGATGACATGTGAAGAGTGTAGTGGTGTCTTCGAACTAGAAGGCTTCCTTGGTGCCTGCCATTCTTAAAACAAAAAGAAAAAGATAAATATAGGTAAATAGAAGAAGAAAAGGTTGGAAAACCATAAAAAAATAAGAAGAAAAATAAAGAGGAAGAAATGTAGAGAAGAGAAGCAATTGAACCAAGAAGAAAAGAAGAGGAAGCATCTTGAAAATTCTAGACAATAGGTGAGGTTGTGGTTGATAAAATAAGCTACGATTATTGTATGATCCTAAAACTTTGGGGTTATAAAATAGACTAAAAAATGATTCTTTTAGTTTTAGTTTCAAGTAAAATGGATTTAAATACTACTTTTGGTGATTTTTGGAAGTTAACCTTGGCCAATAGCAATAGTTCTGAAAATTTTAGGCAGCATGTGGTTTGGTGGCTCTTTATATGTGTTACAATTGGTTTCTGACTCTTCAACTTTGAGGGTTTGAAATAGATTCATAAATGTTTAGTTTTTGCATTTTTTCATGCAAAATAGATTTTTGGTGAATTTCGAAAGTCAACCCTAGCCTGCTTAAAAAGTTCTGAAAGTTTTGAATGGTGGGTGATTTAGGGTTAATACTTTTATGTTATAGTTAGGTTTTGATTCTGAAATTTTAAGAGATTAAAATATGTTAGTATAATCTGAAATTATGTTCCCTTTGGTTTTATCTAAAATTAATTTAAAAATGAATTATGGTGAATTTCTAAAGAGGACTATGA
>CAUOFW020009035.1:239583-302317 GCA_963454935.2 Ilex paraguariensis
TGTTTTATGCTTGTTTAAGGGCTGAAATTGTGCCTGTTGTTGGATGGAAAAATGGACTATTTTTGGATGAAAAAGTGGACTATTTTTGGTGCCCAAAGGTGGACTGATTTTGTGCCCAAATGTGGACTATTTTTGGACCCTAATGCGGACTATTTTTAGGCCACTTTGTGGATTTTATATAGGCCACTTTGTGGACTGTTTTTAGGCCACATTGTCGGCTATTTTAGGTCACTTTAAGGACTGTTTTTAGGCCACTTTATGGATTGTTTGGGCTGATTTTTTGTCGGTTGTTATGCGGGCTAGTACATGGGCTGTTGTGTGTTATAATTTACCTTTGTGATTAAGTGTGTTATTAACATAAAGATAGTGATAACATGCTTGGAATTGTTTTATGAAAAAGTGTCAATGTATATGCATGCGTGTGTTATATTGACATTGTGACAAATTTGGTACCTATATGTTTAGAACATAACTTACCATGGATATATTGAAATTGTTCATATGTCACTCATAGCATATTGAACATTGTAGTGTAGTGCATAGAGGCATCCCATTCATAGGCTTAGGCATGAGTATGGGTGTGTGTGTGTGTGAGTTGGGCATGGTTCATTCAAGCATCATTTTTGGTGATTGAAGTGTGGGCTCATAAAAGTGGGATTGAATGTCCTACTGGGTCGCAAGGTTACATGCATACAAAAACTTGTGTCTGGTATAGCAAGTAGGGCTAGACACTCCCACGAGTGAAAAACACGGCCACTTGGGTCATACACTTACCGACGGTAAAATTCTAGAAAGGTGTAATGGCGTACGGAGCCGGAGGTGCGATTCCTGAATCCGATACCCAATAAAGGCACATGATTTTGATATATAAATTATTCATTTGATGGGAAACATCCAAGAATGAAATGGTTTTATGACATATGGTTGATTTCAAAATGATCTTTGGATGTGTTTCATCAAAGATGTTGTTTTACACATATGCGTTGCATTGTGTTGTGGGAGTCGGTGAAGACTCGAGTTAAAGTTTCATGAGTAGGTTCCATCTCATTTCATTGCATGGCATGATGAATTCCAATATAGAGTTACATATTCTTACTTGGAATGTTGATGTGAATATGAACTGTCAAATGTGAACATTGTATGTGCGCTTAGGTGGAGAGTAGCCCTTGTAGGATATACTCTACTGGGCTTTGGTTCACCCTATACAGGAAATATTTCAGGTACGGGTCATACGCAGAGGGACGACACCCACTCGGGCACTAAAGGAGGAAGAAAAGCCGACTTGTGGCTTCAAATCCATTTCTTTTGTAAAAATTAGACTTGTAATTAAATTTTGGTATGTAATGTGTAAAAGAATTGTAATAGAGTCTATATGGACCGTTTTAATATAGTTTTGCATGTTTGTATGAGTATGGATAATTGGACTCGATGTGGCCAATGTTTACTTATAAATAGACTCGGTGTGGTCATTGTTGAATATTGGTCCTCGGATGGGTCTTGTTATTATATAANACATAAAGATAGTGATAACATGCTTGGAATTGTTTTATGAAAAAGTGTCAATGTATATGCATGCGTGTGTTATATTGACATTGTGACAAATTTGGTACCTATATGTTTAGAACATAACTTCCCATGGATATGTTGAGATTGTTCATATGTCACTCATAGCATATTGAACATTGTAGTGTAGTGCATAGAGGCATCCCATTCATAGGCTTAGGCATGAGTATGGGGGTGTGTGTGTGTGAGTTGGGCATGGTTCATTCAAGCATCATTTTTGGTGATTGAAGTGTGGGCTCATAAAAGTGGGATTGAATGTCCTACTGGGTCGCAAGGTTACATGCATACAAAAACTTGTGTCTGGTATAGCAAGTAGGGCTAGACACTCCCACGAGTGAAAAACACGGCCACTTGGGTCATACACTTACCGACGGTAAAATTCTAGAAAGGTGTAATGGCGTACGGAGCCGGAGGTGCGATTCCTGAATCCGATACCCAATAAAGGCACATGATTTTGATATATAAATTATTCATTTGATGGGAAACATCCAAGAATGAAATGGTTTTATGACATATGGTTGATTTCAAAATGATCTTTGGATGTGTTTCATCAAAGATGTTGTTTTACACATATGCGTTGCATTGTGTTGTGGGAGTCGGTGAAGACTCGAGTTAAAGTTTCATGAGTAGGTTCCATCTCATTTCATTGCATGGCATGATGAATTCCAATATAGAGTTACATATTCTTACTTGGAATGTTGATGTGAATATGAACTGTCAAATGTGAACATTGTATGTGCGCTTAGGTGGAGAGTAGCCCTTGTAGGATATACTCTACTGGGCTTTGGCTCACCCTATACAGGAAACATTTCAGGTACGGGTCATACGCAGAGGGACGACACCTACTCGGGCACTTAAGGAGGAAGAAAAGCCGACTTGTGGTTTCAAATCCATTTATTTTGTGAAAATTAGACTTGTAATTAAATTTTGGCATGTAATGTGTAAAAGAATTGTAATAGAGTCTATATGGACCGTTTTAATATAGTTTTGCATGTTTGTATGAGTATGGATAATTGGACTCGATGTGGCCAATGTTTACTTATAAATAGACTCGGTGTGGTCATTGTTGAATATTGGTCCTCGGATGGGTCTTGTTATTATATAATATACAGGTTGTGTTTTGGGTAGAGTTCTCCTTACAAAGAAGACTTTGCCCAAATTTTTAATAAAGGATGGACCCAGGTAAATGGGGTACAACGTTGAGATATCGAGTTACTTGGTATCCATGGGCATTCTGTAGGTTGATGGATAATCAACGGACCCCTGGATTCTGGGGCGTCATAGCTTGGTATCAGAGTTTAGGTTATACAATTTACCTAGGGCTTGTTGGGCATTGGGACTAGACCATTGCATGCATTGTGCATCTCATCTTATGTGCTTAAATTGTTACGTGTTTTGTGCAACGTGTTATGTGAAACATGATTACTTGCTATGTGAATGATATGCATGGTAAAGTGTATATGGAAAGAGACACTAGGGTTTGAAAACATAACCTTAGGAGTCGGAAAAGAAATGAATGGGATAGTTAAAGTTTAAATGTTTTCTAGTGGATGGTATAGACTCTACTAGGAAAACAAGGAGATAAAATCTCAATGTTTCAAGTTTGATCCCTACATTGGGATGTTATGTGAATATTCTATTGTCATTTGACATGTGTTTAGATGGCAACAAGAGGAGGAGGACGTGGTCGAGGTCGAGGCGGTGGGCAGAACAACCAACCACCACCTACTACTGACCAACAAGCCTTCATAGAGGCTCTTGGTGCTATAGTTGCCACTATCGCACAGACGGGTACAAGTGGGGACCAAGGAGGCTCCAGTCATCTCAAGAAGTTCAAGGCACATTAGCCACTGATCTTCATGGGAGGAGNGTCCTCGGATGGGTCTTGTTATTATATAATATACAGGTTGTGTTTTGGGTAGAGTTCTCCTTACAAAGAAGACTCTGCCCAAATTTTTAATAAAGGATGGACCCAGGTAAATGGGGTACAACGTTGAGATATCGAGTTACTTGGTATCCATGGGCATTCTGTAGGTTGATGGATAATCAACGGACCCCTGGATTTTGGGGCGTCATAGCTTGGTATCAGAGTTTAGGTTATACAATTTACCTAGGGCTTGTTGGGCATTGGGACTAGACCATTGCATGCATTGTGTATCTCATCTTATGTGCTTAAATTGTTACATGTTTTGTGCAACGTGTTATGTGAAACATGATTACTTGCTATGTGAATGATATGCATGGTAAAGTGTATATGGAAAGAGACACTAGGGTTTGAAAACATAACCTTAGGAGTCGGAAAAGAAATGAATGGGATAGTTAAAGTTTAAATGTTTTCTAGTGGATGGTATAGACTCTACTAGGAAAACAAGGAGATAAAATCTCAATGTTTCAAGTTTGATCCCTACATTGGAATGTTATTTGATGTGAATATTCTATTGTCATTTGACATGTGTGTAGATGGCAACAAGAGGAAGAGGACGCGGCCGAGGTCGAGGCGGTGGGCGGAACAACCAACCACCACCTACTACTGACCAACAAGCCTTCATAGAGGCTCTTGGTGCTGTAGTTGCCACTATCACACAGACGGGTACAAGTGGAGGCCAAGGAGGCTCCAGTCATCTCCAGAAGTTCAAGGCACATCAACCGCCGATCTTCATGGGAGGGGCGGACCCGATGGTAGCTGATCATTGGTTCCGGCAGGTTGACAAGATCTTGAGGGCAATGGAGATCACCTCTGATGCCACCAGGATAACTCTAGCTACATTCCAGCTGGAGGGGGAATCCCAAGTATGGTGGGATTGGGTGAAAGACTCCAAGAACTTGGAGGCCATGACATGGGTAGAGTACAAGGAACTCTTCATCGGAAAATACTTCCCAGCGGCTGTGAGGCATGCGAAGGCCCGGGAGTTCCTAGATCTGTGGCAAGGAACGATGACGGTGATGGAGTACGTGGCTAGGTTCACAGAGTTAGCCCGTTTCATCAANTCATCTTATGTGCTTAAATTGTTACATGTTTTGTGCAACGTGTTATGTGAAACATGATTACTTGCTATGTGAATGATATGCATGGTAAAGTGTATATGGAAAGAGACACTAGGGTTAGAAAACATAACCTTAGGAGTCGGAAAAGAAATGAATGGGATAGTTAAAGTTTAAATGTTTTCTAGTGGATGGTATAGACTCTACTAGGAAAACAAGGAGATAAAATCTCAATGTTTCAAGTTTGATCCCTACATTGGGATGTTATGTGAATATTCTATTGTCATTTGACATGTGTTTAGATGGCAACAAGAGGAGGAGGACGTGGTCGAGGTCGAGGCGGTGGGCAGAACAACCAACCACCACCTACTACTGACCAACAAGCCTTCATAGAGGCTCTTGGTGCTATAGTTGCCACTATCGCACAGACGGGTACAAGTGGGGACCAAGGAGGCTCCAGTCATCTCAAGAAGTTCAAGGCACATTAGCCACTGATCTTCATGGGAGGAGCGGACCCGATGGTAGCTGATCATTGGTTCCGACAGGTTGACAAGATCTTGAGGGCAATGGAGATCACCTCTGACGCCACCAGGATAACTCTAGCTACATTCCAGCTGGAGGGGGAATCCCAAGTATGGTGGGATTGGGTGAAAGACTCCAAGAACTTGGAGGCCATGACATGGGTAGAGTACAAGGAACTCTTCATCGGAAAATACTTCCCAGCGGCTGTGAGGCATGCGAAGGCCCGGGAGTTCCTAGATCTGTGGCAAGGAACGATGACGGTGATGGAGTACGTGGCTAGGTTCACAGAGTTAGCCCGTTTCATCAATGACTACGTGGCCACAAATATGGCCAAATTGAGGAAGTTTGAGGATGGTCTTAAGTTGTCCATCCGGGGTAAAATTGTGGGTCTTTTTCTACAAGACTTAGACTCGATGGTCGAGACTACTATGGCCATTGAGAGAGAGGTGGATGACGCAAGGAGCATCCGGGAGTCTGGTGCAAAAGACAAGAAGAAGGAGGGTCAATCCTCTTCTTCTTGCTCGAGGAAGAAGCAGATGACTTCTACTCCACAAGGGTTTCAGGGACAGGGCCACAGTTATTAAGGCCAAGGCCAAGGTCAATCCTCCCAAGGTGGGAGAAATCAGAGGCCTTCCTACCAGGCTGGCCAGAGGACTTGCTATCATTGCCACCAACCAAGACACATGAAGAGGGATTGTCCTCAGAGGCAGTGATCCCAGGGTCATGGGTCATCGCAGTCTCAGACTTCAATGGGGCAACTATAGATGTAGTATGCTCCTTACTACCCTACTATGGGTCAAGGCAACCAGTACCAGTTCCAGGATGCAGCACGAGGCTCTACCACTTCTCATGTGGGGACACCGCAAGCTGGCCAAATGGGCCAAGGCTTGGGTCGAGGACGAGGCTAGGGCTTACAAGCCGGGACTTCAGGGACTTAGGGGCGTGTCTACACCGTTATGCCACAGACTGAGCGGNCAAGGCATGGGTCGAGGACGAGGCCAGGGCTTACAAGCCGGGACTTCAGGGACTTAGGGGCCTGTCTACACCATTATGCCACAGACTGAGCCGGTAGATCCGTTGGTGATATAGGGTACATTCTTACTCTCTCGTTTGTGGGCTAAAGTATTGTTTGATTCTGGTGCTTCTCATTCATTTATTATTGCATCTTGTGTAGATGACTTGGGCTTAGAGGTTGAGACCTTAGAAGAGTCGTTGCATGTGAATTCTCCCTTAGGTGCTGGGGTGAGAATTGATTAGATATGTTGGGGTTGTGAGTTAGAGATCTCGACGATTCTACTCACCATGGACCTTAGGGTCATGGACATGTCAGAGTTTGATGTAATCCTTGGGATGGATTGGTTGACGGCATACCGAGTCGTCATTGATTGTGATCGGAAGAGGGTCACGGCTTATATGCCTGATGATTTTTGTTTCAAGTTTTAGGGGGAGAAGCAGTATGCTTTACCCCAAGCCGTGTATGACTCTAGATGGCATAGACGATTGATGGTTGGCTTGCTAGCCTTACCTTGGAGGATGAGGTGAGGTAGGAGTTTGGTGTACCTCGGGTTGTGTGCGAGTATGAGGATATTTTTTTGGATGAACTACCGGAATTACCTCCACATAGGAATGTAGACATTACTATTGAGTTACATTCGGGGTACATCACCTATCTCTATGACTCCGTATAGGATGACACCAGCTGAGTTACAAGAATTGTTGGACAAGGAGTTTATTAGACCGAGCACTTCACCATGGGGCGCTCTGGTCTTGTTTGCCAAGAAGAAAGACAAGACTCTTCGGTTGTGTATTTATTATCGGTAGTTGAACCGGGTCACTATCAAGAATAGATACCCTTTTGTCAAGGATCGATGACTTCTTTGATCAGCTGAGAGGGGCACGGGTCTACTCCAAGATAGATCTTTGCACCGGTTACCATCAGTTGAGAGTTAGGGAGGAAGATATCCCTAAGACGGTGCTTAGGACGTGGTATGGGCATTCCAAGTTATTGTCATGCCTTTTGGATTGACGAATGCTCCAGCGGCATTCATGGATCTCATGCATAGGGTGTTCCAACCCTATTTAGATCAGTTTGTTGTGGTTTTTGTTGATGACATCTTGATATACTCCAAGTCTGAGGAGGATCATGAGGGTCACTTGAGGATTGTTCTCCAGACATTGCAAGAGCATCAGTTGTACGCCAAGTTCAACAAGTGTGAATTTTGGCTTACGGAGGTAAAGTTTTTGGGGTATGTAGTGTCGGCTTCAGGTGTATCTGTGGACCTGGAGAACGTTGAGGCAGTTACAAATTGGGAGAGACCGAAGTCAGTCTTCGAGATACGTAGTTTCTTGGGATTGGCAGGGTACTACCGACAGTTTATTGAGGATTTCTCCTGATTAGCTATGCCTATAANGAACGTTGAGGCAGTTACAAATTGGGAGAGACCGAAGTCAGTCTTCGAGATACGTAGTTTCTTGGGATTGGCAGGGTACTACCGACAGTTTATTGAGGATTTCTCCTGATTAGCTACGCCTATAACGAAGTTGACCCGGAAAGAGGTCAAGTTTGTGTGGAATGAGTCTTGTGAGAATGCATTCCAAGAGTTGAAGAGGAGGCTTAATTTAGCTCCTATTCTGATAGTCCCAGAACGAGGACAGAGGTACACGGTCTACTATGATACCTCGAAGGACGGGCTGGGATGTGTTTTGATGCAGTTCGAGAGGGTAGTAGCTTATGATTCTCGGCAGCTAAAGAATCACAAGCAGAATTACCCCACACATGACATAGAGTTGGCGACCATTGTCTTTGCCTTGAAGGCTTGACGTCACTACCTGTATGGCAAGCAGTTTAAAGTGTTTTTGGACCACAAGAGTTTGAAGTATATTTTCACTCAACGGGACCTCAACATGAGGCAACGCATGTGGATGGAGTATCTAGAGGACTACGACTTCACTTTGCATTACCATCTCGGTAAGGCAAACGTTGTGGCTGATGCACTTAGCCGGAAGTCACAGAGAGTTATGGCTACTATGGCTTCTCTGGAGTGGAGGATGCTCGACACTATAGTACAGTTTGGGCTATGTTATATAGGTCAGGCTCAGGGTACTGTGGGGAGTTTGGTGGGTACGTCGTCTCTACTGAGCAGGGTAATTGAGTCCCAGGGACAAGATACCGAGTTAGTGTCCATCAGGGACCGAGTACGGTTGGGTATGGGTGATGAAGGCTGGGTCATTCACACAAATAGTAGTCTTCGGTTCAGAGGACAGATTGTGGTTCCCTAGTCTACGGAGCTCAAAAAGGAGATCCTCAAAGAGTTTTATTGCTCCCGTTTTGCGGTTCATCTAGGGGACACGAAGAGGTATCATGATCTTCGTCGCCAGTATTACTAAAGTGCAATGAAGTGGCAGGTTGGCGACTTTGTCAGTCGATGTCTCACGTGTCAGCAGGTTAAGGCTGAGCACCACAGACCAGCGGGATTACTCTAGCCTTTAGAGGTAGCTGAGTGGAAATGGGAGCATATTACGATGGATTTTGTGACCCATTTGCCACGGATATCATGGGGTCATGATGTGATGTGAGTGATAGTGGACCGGCTTACTAAGTCGGCACATTTTTTTGCTGTGCGGTTGACCTTCACACTAGAGGAATTCTGCAGGTTGTATATCCGGGAGATTGTCCGGTTGCATGGAGTACCCATATTTATTGTATCGGACCGGGATCCCAAGTTTACGGCTCATTTTTGGGAGAGTTTCCAGCGCGGCATGGGGACACAGTTAATGATGAGCACTGTTTTTCATCCCTAGATAGACGGTTAGTCTAAGAGGACTATCTAGACTTTAGAGGATATTCTACGGGCATGCGTCCTAGATCACAAGAGTCGCTGGGAAGACCACTTGCCCCTGGTGGAGTTCGCCTATAATAATAGTTATCAAGCACCCTATGAGACGCTATATAGGAGGCCATGTCGTTTTCCAGTTTGTTGGACGGAGGTAGGAGAGAGGTTTTCTACGGGTCTGAAATTGGTTAGAGACACCTCGGAGAAGGTGGACTTGATTCGAAAGCGTCTTCTCATGGCTCAAAGCCAGCAGAAGAGCTATGCTGATAGAAGGCAGCGATCTCTAGAGTTTGAGGTGGGAGATCATGTCTTCTTGAAGGTTATGCCTAAGAGAGGAGTGGTCCGGTTTGGTAAGCGAGGGAAGCTATCACCGAGATACATCAGGTCCTTTGAGGTACTTGAGAGAGTAGGTATAGTTGTTTACCGGTTGGTGTTACCGCCAAATCTATCGAGTGTTCATGCAGTATTCCATGTCTCTATGCTTTAGAAGTACACCCCGGATCCGACTCATGTGGTGGATTGGGGAAAGCTTGTTGTTGATTCTGATGAGACTTTCGAGGAGGGACCGGTGCACATCATGGATAGCCGGGAAAAGGTTTTGTGAGGCAAGACCGTGCGGCTAGTGAAGGTACTGTGGCAGAATCGAGGAATAGAGGAGGCGACATGGGAGCACGAGAACACCATCCGTACCAATTATCCTTTCTTATTCGAGGATAGAGGTACATTCTTATGGTCATTTAGTATTATTTGACTGTTGCATATGCATGTGATTGTATGTGCATGTGTATGTGAATTTTGGGGACGAAATTCTTTTAAGGGGGAAAGAATGTGAAAGCCGGGAAAAATTTGAACATTTTCTGAAAAAAGGGTAAAATTATAATTTGCCATTATAGTGCGGGTGGAAAACTGATATTTTTTTAGACCTCAGATAATGCAACGGACCTCACCGTTGGATTCGTCTCGTGAAATCTAGTTACCTAGACAAATTTCGTCGAATTTCGAGATAGTCAGATTTTTCACATTTTTCGAGGTGACGGGTGTCCGATGACCCCCAAAAATAAAATTTTTATAAAAAATATGAAATTTAGAAAATATTTGAAAAAAATTTCATATAAAATATTTTGAGCTAAAATCGGTACGAAATTTAATCATTTCAGAGCGAAAAACGGACCCGAACAAAGGAAGACACTTGGCGCGACAAGAGTCAAGTGTTTAAAAGTATAAAAGTGGCATAATATCTGAAAAAATCAGATTTTCTACCCCAAGAGGCCAGCTGGTTCAGGCGTGAGAAGAGAGAAAGAGAGAAAGAGAGAAAGATATAAAGTGTGTTTTTCAAGTTTTCTTCCGACGATTTCTCAAGATCTGTTGGTCGGAATCCGTCAGACCAAGAACTAAAGTCGATCTACGAGACGAGGGCTACGCGTGGGTACCAAAAAAAAAGACTTTCACCAAATATTCAAAGATAACGTCTTCGAGGATCAAAGCTTTGGGGCTTGTCTTGGTGGAATAGAAGTCTCTACAGTTCTATTGAGGTAGGGTTCTTTCTACTTGGGTTTTACTCCTACCTTAAGGGGCTGTTTTGTTGACTGAAACATGGCTGTATTTTGGACTGACATATGGCTGTTTATAGACTGTTTTAGGGGCTATTATATGGCCTCTTTTGGGTTGAAATCATGTGGCTATTTTATGCTTGTTTAAGGGGCTGTTTTATGCTTGTTTAAGGGCTGAAATTGTGCCTGTTGTTGGATGGAAAAATGGACTGTTTTTGGATGAAAAAGTGGACTATTTTTGGTGCCCAAAGGTGGATTGATTTTGTGCCCAAATGTGGACTATTTTTGGACCCTAATGCGGACTATTTTTAGGCCACTTTGAGGATTGCATATAGGCCACTTTGTGAACTGTTTTTAGGCCACTTTATGGATTGTTTGGGCTGATTTTTTGTGGGTTGTTATACGGGCTAGTACATGGGCTGTTGTGTGTTATAATTTGCCTTTGTGATTAAGTGTGTTATTGACATAAAGATAGTGATAACATGCTTGGAATTGTTTTATGAAAAAGTGTCAATGTATATGTGCATGTGTTATATTGACAGTGTGACAAATTTGGTATCTATATGTTTAGAACATAACTTACCATGGATATGTTGAGATTGTTCATATGTCATTCATAGCATATTGAACATTGTAGCGTAGTGCATAGAGGCATCCCATTCATGGGCTTAGGCATGAGTAAGGGTGTGTGTGTGTGAGTTGGACATGGTTCATTCAAGCATCATTCTTGGTGATTGAAGGGTGGACTCAGAAAAGTGGGATTGAATGTCCTACAGGGTCGCACGGTTACATGCATAAGAAAACTTGTGTCGGGTATAGCAACTAGGGCTAGACACTCCCTCGGGTGAAAAACCCGGCCACTTGGTTCATACACTTATTGGCGGTGAAATTCCAGAAAGGTGTAATGGAGTACGGAGCTAGAGGTGCGATTCCTGAATCCGATACCCAATAGAGACACATGATTTTGATATATAAATTATTCATTTGATGGGAAACATCCAAGAATGAAATGGTTTTGTGACATATGGTTGATTTCAAAATGATCTTTGGATGTGTTTCATCAAAGACGTTGTTTTACACATATGCGTTGCATTGTGTTGTGGGAGTCGATGAAGATTTGAGTTAAAGTTGCATTAGTGAGTTTCATCTCATTTCATTGCATGGCATGGTGAATTCCAATATAGAGTTACATATTCTTACTTGAAATGTTCATGTGAATATGAACTGTCAAATGTGAACAATGTATGTGCACTTAGGTGAGGAGTAGCCCTTGTAGGATATACTCTACTGGGTGTTGGCTCACCCTATACGGGAAACATTTCAGGTACGGGTCATACGCCAAGGGACAGCACTCACTCGGGCACCTAAGGAGGAAGAAAAGCCGACTTGTGACTTCTAATCCATTTCTTTTGTAAAAATTAGACTTGTAATTAAATTTTGGCATGTAATGTGTAAAGGGATTGTAATAGAGTCTATATGGACCGTTTTAATATAGTCTTGCATGTTTGTATGAGTATGGATAATTGGACCCGGTGTGGTCATTGTTGAATATTGGACCTTGGATGGGTTTTGTTATTATATAATGCACAGGTTATGTTTTGAGTAGAGTTCCCCTTACAACGGAGACTCTACCCAAATTTTTAATAAAGGATGGACCCGGGTAAATGGGGCACAACGTTGAGATATCGAATTACTCGGTATCCACGGGCATTCTGTGGGTTGATGGGTAATCAACGGACCCCCGGATTTTGGGGCGTCACAAGATTTCTTTTATTGTTATATTTTTATTTTTCATGATGTTGTAGTGTAGATTTTAGCATGAAGTTGGTTACCTCTCCCGAATTTGGACTCAATTCATTTTGAGTGTCATCGTAGCAAATCTTATTTAGTATCATGTTCGAGTCTAAATTTGGGGGAGTAAACAAGCTTTTTTACATTTCATTTTCCCTTTAATGTTTATATTAAAAAAGAAAAAAAATGGTATCTTATTTCCCATGTTATTTTTGTTTTTCTCATTACATGATTCCTTATGCATTGAGGACAATCCATGATTCAAGTTAGGGGTGAGGTGCACAATTTACTTGTTCCACCACTTTTTATACAAAATAGTTAGAAATGTGAAAATTTTGAAAATTTTAGACATTTTTTGTGGAAAATATCTAATATTGCACTATATTCCCCTATCCTAATTGTTATGGGAGTTGTGATTGCTTGATCTTCATTTTGAACTATGAACGAGTATGTACACCATAGAAGTTTATACTATGCCTGAGTATCACATATTTTTCTTTCGAACACAACCATAGTGCACCTTGAAATGTGTTATTTCGGCAATTTACTGATCGGATCCACATTTTAGAGCTTGACATGCATAGTGAAGATGAAGTAAGTACCCATGTGAGTTTTAGTATCGATCATTGTTAGAGGAAATTTACATTTACTCAAAGGAATAATTTTTCTAATTCAAAATCTGTTCAATAATCTCAGTATGCTTTCTTCATTTAGAGTGCATGTGGATAGTTCATTGACTTTGTCGTAAAATGCCAACATGTCGCCCTATGCTTATCTAGAGATGATATTAGGCCATCTTTGAATTGCACTGAGGCTTACCCTTATTTTCTTGTGAAAGATTTATCTTTAGTGTTATGATTGATCCTTAATTGAAAATTCATTTTTTTGAGCCACATGATTGATCATGTTAGTGCAAAATGATTGAAATAACCACACTTTGGTTGTTCCAAGACTGGTTGTGTTTAATCATGAAGAAAGGGAAATATGGTGAGAAAACTAAAAAAAGGATGAATGGCATTGAATGAAAAAGAAGAGAAGAACCCAAGAAAAAGGAGAAAAGGGGGTTGAATAAGAAAAGAAAAGAAAAATGTTGAAAAAAGGAAAAAAAAATAGACAAAAATTTGACATGAAGATGTAAAGTTAAAAATTCCACAGAAATGAGATTTTTGATAATAAAGGTCATGCCTTCGGAATAACCATTTTTGTCTCCCTCTAACCTTCGTTTCACTTCCACTAAATATCAGCCCAAGGCCTCATTACAACCCATGAAAGACCTAAATGATCTTGAGAAAGCATGGCGAGAGCACACTTTAAATGAAAAGCAAAGTTGGTTTTGTTATCTAGTGCCCAAACATTCCTTTCATGAGATTTTTCCAAGTTCGTTTCAATTTGTTGTGCATGCACATCATTTTTGATTATACGTGAGCATTTTTTGTGTGCATAAGATTCAATCTCACATATACNATGCACATCATTTTTGATTATACGTGAGCATTTTTTGTGTGCATAAGATTCAATCTCACATATACACATGAAGAGCATGTACGGATAATCATTGAGTTATTCATTTTTTAGGGAAACCCTTGATGAGTTTTACATCAAAGTTGAATTTGGATAGCCAAGTGAATATGGATTCCACTGAGTAAATGTTTAAATTGCATATTCATTTCACACACACATGAGTTGAAAGGAAATATGTAGGTGTATACTCTAGAATAGTATTTAAAGCTACGATGAAACTGATGTGTGATTGGTTCTGGTGTTCAAAGAAAGTTGTTTCTGATTTCCCAGTGCTAGTTAGAATAAGGGCATATGTTTCAAATGTTGGATATGAGGAAAAGATGTTTGTAGCTACCTTCAATAGAAACCTCCACGAGACAAAACTCATCGACTAGGGCTCACCTAGGGGTTTAAAGGCTTATTGCATATGCTAAATACAATAGCGGAATTAGTATTGGTTTATTTTTTGTTAGCTTAANGCAAAACTCATCGACTAGGGCTCACCTAGGGTTTTAAAGGCTTGTTGCATATGCTAAATACAATAGCGGAATTAGTATTGGTTTATTTTTTGTTAGCTTAATTTTTAAATTTAGTTTGCTAGGGACTAGCAAAGCTTAAGTTTGGGGTGTGATGAGCACGTAATATTGCATATTTAATTGTCACATTACATTCATTATAACTCAACTTTGCATTTAATTACTTAAAGTTAATCGAATTTATTAATAATGTTAAAATTTTGATGTTGTAGGTAATCATAGGGTAAATGATGGTTTTTGGAACCCTGCAACTAAGTGTAGATGAGTGGTGAAGAGATGGGCACATTACATGAGGATTAGGAAACTTTAAAGTGAAAGAAATCAAGGAGGTAGCGGTACTTGGTATTATAGGTAACGGTATCTAAGCCTACTGAAATTTTAGTAACAGCACCCATAACATTTGGTATTAGTACCTCGGTATTCCCCATTTTTTACCATGATCCACTCAGAATCTTGTGCCAAAATTTCAGCTCAATCGGACGGCAGGATGAAAAGTTATGACAAATTTAGGAAAGCTAGTCTTGAGCTAGCATCCCTTTTACGACCCACCGATATAACTTTAAAACCTACCGATACAAAAACCTACTGGAAATTTTTTACCTGTACTCACAAACCAAAGAGGGGGTATGGATGAATTGTGACCAAGATTTACAATATAATTCAAATTTTACAAGCTTTCGGGAGATGAGGTTACTTAAGTTTAGAAGTAGTGTTGAGAGAGAAGTTCTAAGGAAGAAGATGAAGTTTTAGAGAGAGAAAATTCATTTTTTGCATTTCATTCACCATTTTCATTGTAGTAAGCTTTAATTTTCTAGTAATCTTTTTCTCTTTCAGTCATAACTCTTTTATTTAAGTTGTAATAAAGCTTAGTTAAGAATTCAAGCATTTTCATTTCTTCATTTGGGTATTTTGTCTTCAATCATTATATTTTTGGTATAATGATTTTGTTCTCGTAGTCTAAACCTTTTTTAGCTTCAATACAAGTTTAATGCTTCATTTCATCACCATGTCTCTTAACATTATGTTTGTTCTTGCTTTGACCATGAGTAGCTAGACTTTTAGTTGGCTAATCCAAGGGAAATTTCCTCTTGGGTATGTGAAATCAACTCTCTTCCATTCTTCCTCATAGTGTAAGGTGTTTGGTTTGACTAGGTTGAGTGCGGACGTGGTTGTGAGCTCTAGATACACCATAGACTTGTCACGGAATATGCTTGAGTCCAACACCTCCACATTAGTGTCTCACTTCCTAAGAATCAATCAAACACTGAGACCTCATTGGTTGAATGAATTGAGTTGATTTGGCATTCCCATTGGAATGAGCTCCATGGATTAGCCAACCTCGCTTTCTTGTATTTTTATCATAGCACTAATCAACAAACCAAAATTCACAAGATTTTACACTTTTCATTTCTTTTCAAATCACCCTTTGAAAACACTTGACCTTTCCTTCCCTTAAGAGATGACCTTGGAATACCCATTCCAAGTAAAACACGACATTGCAAGTCTTTCTACACTTGGGTAGCACTTATACATACACACATGTTTTTGTTAATCCACACACAATTTTTCCCATTTCTTGCATTTTAACTCGAGGGAGAGTGACACTCACCAATTTGGGTTCATGTTTGGAGATTAGGGTGATTCATCACTCAAGCAGCTGGAGATATAGGTTTTTAGAAGTTTTTCATTTACTTTTCTTGTCAAAGATTTTTAGGGTTTACTCTACATAATTTTATTTTAGGCCGAGTTCTTTGCATTTACTTGTTCAAGCAACATTCAATTTCAATTGTCTTTACTTCTNATAGGTTTTTAGAAGTTTTTCATTTACTTTTCTTGTCAAAGATTTTTAGGGTTTACTCTACATAATTTTATTTTAGGTCGAGTTCTTTGCATTTACTTGTTCAAGCAACATTCAATTTCAATTGTCTTTACTTCTAAAGCTTTGTTATTGACATTCAATTTTTCAATACAAGCAANCATACAAGCCATCAATTTCAATTCAATCTTTATTTTTTTGCATTCGATTATATCTTCTTTTAAGCTTTGCATCATTTTCATTATCATGNAATACAAGCAATCAATTTCAATTCAATCTTAATTTTTTTGCATTCGATTATATCTTCTTTTAAGCTTTGCATCATTTTCATTATCATGGGTGAGTAGTCTTATGAGAAAAGAGTCTTAATTTGTTTGCATATGCCCTTGTTATTTGTATGCAATTAGGCTTGGTACAAATAAATGTGGCATTTCCAGCAACCTTTAGAGTACCGATTCTTCCATCATAAACCATCTTTCAATTGCTATGATAGTTTTTTCTAAGTTTTTAGTTGAAAATCATCTGTCTATAGTAGTTTGAAAACAAAAGCAACTGAGTTATAGATTTAAGGTAGAAACTCTTATTCATAGGTGAGACGAATTCTAAAGATTATCTAGTTTTTCTATTTGTTGAATTTCAATTTTATTAGTAGTTAACTCTCAAAATTCTTGAACTCAAAGAGATTTTTCATTTTATTTTCATCTCCTTGGATTTCAATTCTTTCCCTGAGGAGACAACCTTAGAATTTTTATCAAATTACGACATGATACCCTTCACTTGTGCTTGGGAGCTTTCGTGAAAATACAACCCCTTTACAAGAAAAGCACTAGGTATAGTTAAGCTCATTATAATTGAAATGGGTTGGAATTGGGGTCCAAATAAAATTTGGATGGACTCGGTATAAGAATTGGTCACATGGGTCAATTTTGGAAATTTTCTAACATTTGAAATGCATTTTTCCGAAGTTGTACTAGTACAAGTGTACATGAACCAACACAAGGCCTTTTGTCTAGCGACGAATCGGTACAATTCAGGTTATAACAGTACTAGGCCTTCTGTCCAGCAACGTATTGGTACAAGTTGTACCGGTACTAGCATTGTTCCATTGACATATTTTTTTTTTCAAGTTCGAACGACCATAGTTTTTGCTATCGAAGCCATAATTAAGAAAATAAAATATTGTTGAAAAGCTGAGGTTGTCTACTTTCAAATGAAACACATTTCAGGCCTAAATTATTAGTATCCTAAGAATTATGACAAGAAGAAACTTAACTTGAAATCAACTTTAATATTCTCCTTATACCCTTAGGAGGTTATTGTAAAAAATTGTTTTTGATACTTTGGAATTGTTAATCTCTGCATCTTGTGTGCCCAATTTGGGCTTAGGGATTGAAACCTTAGAGAAGTCATTAAATGTGAATTCTCACCTATGAGCTAAAGTTCACATGAATCAAATATGTTGGGACTATGAGTTAGAGATCTCTAGGGTTCAACTCATGATGGACCTTAGGGTCATAGGTATGTCAGAGATTGATCTCATCTTTTTGGATTGATTGGCTATAAACTCTAAGATGCAAGCCTTTTATAAGCACATGCAAAACAAAATATATAATTCAATGCTCTATAAATGCATGAACTTATCATGTTCCCATCTAAACTCATGTGTAGTGTGAATTAACTATACCAANAAAACAAAATATATAATTCAATGCTCTATAAATGCATGAACTTATCATGTTCCCATCTAAACTCATGTGTAGTGTGAATTAACTATACCAAGTCATCAATCCATCTGGTAATCACCCCTATAACTATCAACTGTTCGTCTCAATGCCAAATCTCACCAAATAATACTCAAATACAAAATTCTCTCACAATATAGTGACTATTCCTGTAAGACCAAGTAATAGAATTAAAAAAGAAGAATAATATCATATTAATATTTCTCTTAGGATNAAAATTCTCTCACAATATAGTGACTATTCCTGTAAGACCAAGTAATAGAATTAAAAAAGAAGAATAATATCATATTAATATTTCTCTTAGGATGAATAAAAGGATTTTAGAAACCTTGAATTATTGTTAAAAGACTAATCATGAAATTTGAGTTTCGGACGAATTGACTTCTGGGTTAAACTTAGTTTTGAAGGTGTTTCTACTTGAGAATAGTGATTAGGAAGGTTTCTAACTATTTTTAGGTCAAAATAAAGTTTTCAATGGATTTGGAAGGTCGAGAAAACTTGGGAAAGATAATATGAGATNAAGGTTTCTAACTATTTTTAGGTCAAAATAAAGTTTTCAATGGATTTGGAAGGTCGAGAAAACTTGGGAAAGATAATATGAGATGTATTAGAAGTTAGAAAGTATTTCAGAGTTAAACTGCATTTTAGAAAGGAATTGGGTAGGAAAGAATTTGGCACTACCTTAGTATTTTAGCCATATATTTTTGATATAAACTCCAATGGATTTGATATTGGACAATAGAAAATACACTTCAAAGGCTATAAAAGTGTATTTCACAAAAATTTACTGAGTCAACTTCTAAATATGCGAAAACTGCTTCTAATGTTGGGATAGACAATTGCCTAAGTCCAGATGCTCCAAGCACCGTCCGAATGGTACTCCTTACCCAAAAACTTTATTTTTTATAAAAAAATAGTGACTTTGAACTATCTGGATGCCCAAGGACTATTTGGATGGTACATTAAAAATGGCCCCGCTCAGTTTTAGGGTTTTTCTCCATTTTTCACCTTATAAATACCATAAGAACGTCCCTTCAGCTATTTTTCATCAGGTTTCAACCCTAGGCAACCTTAGAGAGCAAGAGAGAGGAGGAGAAACACAAGATTGAAGGGGAATTGTCACATTGGAACAGATCAAACACGCTAGGTTTACACACAAACTACAGAATTAAGATAAGGGATTCTTCTTGAGTTCTTTCATTGAGACTTAGGGTATTATATATGCATGCTTTCAATCTTTTGGATAGTTATATGATAAATATTTGAGTTTGTGGTTCCTTTATCATTGAAACATAGTTTTGAACAAAATACATGTTTGGGTTCAAACAATACTTGTTCTTAAATTTCTAAATCCCTTGTTTTTTCAAAATACATATTCTATTATGAAAGTCATATAGATTCTTGATTTCTAAATTTATATTCTTGATTAGGTTTTGATCTTCTTGAAGTTGAAATCCTCTTTGATCTTGTATTTTTCTCTTCCTTTACTCCTCTGTAAGGTCTCCTAGGGTTTTGAGTGTTGAAATGGGGCTAAAGGGGTTGTCCTTAAGCATTTATAGTAAAAAGAAAGCCGGCTATTTGCGACTTAAAATTTTTAGATTTTTCGAAAACCTTCCGGAAGGTTGTTCATCGACCTTCCGGAAGGTTTGCCTATTCGACAAACCTTTTCATTAACCTTCCGAAAGGTTTATCTTATTGGACAAACATTTTCATCAACCTTCCAGAAGATTGTGCATCGACCTTTCAGAAGGTTTTGTCTACTGGACAACCATTTCCAACAACCTTCCGAAAGGTTTATCCTACTAGATAAGCCTTTACCTTAACCTTCCAGAAGGTTTTTCAACGACCTTCCGGAAGGTTTTGCCTGTTTTTCTACAAATCCTTCATTCTTGATTTTCAATCCAATCCAAATCTTTTCAATTCCAACCCAAACTTATACAACATACTTTTGTACATTAAACCAAGTTGGTACAAGTTCCATTACAACAATTCATATATTTGCAAGCTAAAAGAACTTTTAACTACTATTTCCTTGAATTTTTCCATATTATCATTTCAAAAGAAATAATAACTTGCTATATAAACCTACGTACATGTATAAAGATAAAAGTGTGGATTTTACACAAATGTAATGAGATTATTCAAAGATAGATAGTGAAAAACCTTTCTCAAGTAAATGTTGATATATCCCTCAAAAAGCATCGTAAGGCTCAAAACTTACCATGGTTTTCTTTGTCATCTCCACTAGTTATATCGAGTGTGTCAAGGAATGTTGGTTATATAGCAATTCCATTTTCAAGTCTAATCATCTTGTACCATAAGAATAACATATAATAATGTACTTTTGACAATTTAAACATAGAGATAATACCCATTTTCCATGAAATGCGGTTTTAAGTCTCGGTTGTGAAGTTAAGGTGTCAAATCGATCATGTGTTTTGTCATTTTAACAAGCAACCTTAGAGTGCACATCCATTTCACCATTCATTATCAATTACTAAAGTGCTAATTCTACCTATGCATTTAAACAGATAAAAGTGATAAACTGAATCCTTCATTTCACATAATATGATCGTTTACAATAATACCAAAGATTCAATCCATCCATACTAGAATTGACCAAACACACAAAAACTTCAAGTATCCTCAATCAGCGACCCAAAAAGAGGCAAACATCCACCACATAAAAAACAAATATCCACAATAACTACAAATATCTCGAAGAAACTACCAAAGAAGAATCACATCCAAATAAGAAACAAAGACCACAACCACACTCAAGAACAGAAATCAATATGCTCCACCAAGTCCACCAGCTCCACTGGCTCCACCCTTTAGTAGGCGTAGGATCTCATCCTGCTTAGCTTCAATGCTAAGCATGATGTCTTTGTAATGAGCGTCAAGTACTCGTACTGGAGCCTGCCTCTTGTGTTTGTGCCTACTCTCTCTCCGCCTCTAAATCTCTATCTTTTTCCCGGTTGAGCTCATCCTACACCTCATCCACTCCTTGGGTGGGTGGCACCTCTTGTCTAGCCGCTGGGGTGCCACTATAACCTTGGCTCCTCGTAAAGGACGCCTTGTTTAGTGGCCCCATTGGCTTTTAGATTTCCATTTCAGGCCTTACCCTAACCCCGTGGTCTTTCCATATTTCAATCACTAGGGTGCCGAAGGGAAGGGAGTTTCTTTTCATGTCACAACCTTTCTTCATTTCTATCAAGATGAGGGAGGGGAGATCAATGTTTTGGCTTTGACCAAGTGCATAGAGTGGACGGGCCATGTCGGGTAAAAATTTTATTTTTTTGTCCTATTGGGGCAAGGTTAGACACTGCAATCAAATTTAGCGTTTTATTCTTGTCCATGAGCTCCCCTTGTCTAAAAAATCTCTTCCCCGACCACAAAAAACTAGTCACCCCAGTCAACTCCGCCCCAACCACATTCATTGCTACATTATTTTTTGGGGGGTATGTCGGGTTTTGCACCCGAGGCACTTCTTGCCTCAACTCTCTAATGTACTCCTCATACACATCAATGTGTGTCCCCCTCATATACATTCGTATTGCTCCATTGATGATCTCAGTGTTGGAGTAAAACTCCCTCACAAAGTGAACAACGGCCTCGCCTCCGTTTCACAAATACAACACCCAATTCCTCCTCTCCATCTCCACTAATATCCCCAACTCCACATAATCAGTCAACACCACATCATGCTCACACACTATAGCATGGTTTCAAAAAAAATTCTCATACCTGTCAACTTTGAGGGCACTAGGGAATCGGATTTGGTCATATCTCCTAACTACTGGCCTCCCCTCTTTTTCCTCAATGATTTCTTCCAAGAAATTGGGCTCTTGAGTTGTGGGGTTGCACCTAGCAGGTAGCTTAACCCTTGGAGGCATTGTGTTTTCAATTTTGAGCTTGTGAGGGTTTTGAAAATATTGACTTTTTGGTCAAAATGGGGATTTTTGATGTGGGAATGGTCTTGGGATGGGTGAGTTTTGGTAGAAATGGAGAACAGGAGGTGTTTTGAGGTCTTGATTTTGAAAAATTGCCCTAGGTTTTTCAGGTTTTTGAAGGGTTTTGAAGATTTGGAATGGGGAAGATGATCCAGGCTTTTATAGCCTGAGAAGTGATGTTGAAACGTGGGTAAATGATGAGCACATAATATTGCATATTTCATGGCCTCATTACATAAATTTTAACTAAAATTTTGCATCTAAGTACTTAGAGTTAGCCGAAATTATGAATAATGTTGAATTTTCGACGTTGCAAGTAATTATAGCTTAAATGATGGATTTTAGAACCTTGCAACTAAGTGCGGAGGAGAGGTGAAGAGATGGAAACATTACATGAGGATTTGGAGGCTTAAAAGTGAAAGAAATCAATGAGGTGTTGGTGTTTGGTAACATAGGCATCAACAGCCACACCATTTTGTAGCAGTACCTTTGTTTTCCTCATTTTTGACCATGATCCACTTCGAATCTGAAAAAGTTCAAACCCTAAAATGTGTAAATATGGATGTCTTCTGTATTGTGTCAAAATTTCATCGCAATGGGACGGTTGGATCAAATGTTATAATGATTCTACGAAAATTTGTTTGGAGCAGAAGTGTACCAGTACACGCACCAGTACCTCGAACTCTAGTAGCCTTAATGTACTAGTACGCATACCCGTACACTCTGTCGAAATAGCCCAGAACACCTATTTTTCATGCGCCACTTTATTGGGGGTCCCACCATTGATTCTCCCACTTTCCCTTTGACTTCCCTTACACATTTACATGCCTCCTACACCCTTATTAAAGACTTTAGAGGCTTGGCATTCAATGAGGAAAGAGAGAAGGGGTGTGACGCCCCAAAAACTAGGGGTCCTTTATTAACTGTTGACCACCCATCAACCCACAGAAATTCCGGTGATTGTTGCCCACCCCGACATCACGTCAATAATATCTCTTTGTTCGGGATTATAACTCACGTGTAACCTGTGTTCCTTTAATCATTTAATCCAACCGGGGTTCAATACACTCCATTATATCCCATTTCAGGTCCATTTGTATCATTGGCACTAAGGAAACCCAAGCCCAAAAGCATGGCAAAGTATTCTTACAATTTTAGATTTCTAGAAAGCCTTCCGGAAGTTTTCCTCAATCTTCTGGAAGATCGAGCGTACTGAAACCCTTTCTTTAAGAAAAAAGTGTCGACCTTCTGAAAGGTGTGTTAAACCTTTCGGAAGAAGCTACACACTCGTTTCCCTTATTTTAGAAAAATGTGAAGACCATCCGGAAGGTTTCACCCACTATTGAACAATTCTTTCTTGTCTTTGTCCAAACCTTCTGGAAGGTTTGTTGCGACCTTCTAGAAGGTTTTGCCCAAAATTGTCTGTTCACCTATTTTTCATTTCCAATTCATTCCAAACCTTCTCACAAACATCCCAAACATGTAAAATATAGTTTTCCACATATGACTTGATACATACAAGTCCTATTACAATGATTTCATACATTCACATGCCAAAATATATGTTTTCCTCAAAAGTTTAGTATTACGAGAATTTGGGGGTTAAGGTTTGCAACGGGTTGTGTATCAAGCACAATGAAATTAACAGGGATGTAAAATTTATCAATTTAAATTAGGACATCCTCAACTATTCCCCTTGGTGTACGGATACTACGATCCGCCAATTGAAGCGTGATTGAGGTGGGCTTCAACTCCTCAAGTTGAAGTTGTTGATACACCGAGTAGGGAAGAAGATTCACACTTGCCCCTAAATCGAGGAGTGCTTGACCCACTGAACAATTTCCAATGGTGATGGCTATGGTTGGAAAACCGGGGTCTTTGAATTTGGGAGGAGTGTTGGTCCTCAATAATGAGCTCACTTGTTCTGTGAGGAATGTCTTATTATGGACGTTCAATCTTCTTTTCACCTTGCATAGATCCTTCAAAATTTTAGCACAAGATGGGATTTGCTTGACGGTGTCAAGGAGTGGAATGTTAATCTTCACCTACTTAAACATTTCCAAAATATCAGCATAATTAGCCACCTTCACAAGTGGCATCAAATGACTCGGGAAAGGGGCAGGCATTGGAGGAATAAACACACAATCATCAATTAATTTTTCTTTCTCAACGACCTCTCTTTCTTTCTCTTCACTCACTATACCCTTGTCGGCGTCACTCAAGATATCTTTTCCTTTTGGCAATGTGGTCTTAGGTGAGACCGTTGGCAAAATGATTTTGTGAATTTCTTTGCCACTACGAAGGGTGGTGATAGCTTTGAGTTGCACGTAACTCCCTTTCAAAGGCCCGATGACTCAACAACGTGTTAACCCCCAGGTTCTCTTGTGGTTGATCGGGGAACTTCCCCTTTTCTTGTTGAGATGCCCTTATGAAGTTTGTCAACTTTGTGAGTTGGACTCTTATATCATTGATGGCTAAGACATTTTGGTTATTGATGGCAGTTTGGCTTTGAATGAAGGAATGAAGCATATCCTCCAAATTCCTTTTGTGAGGAGGTTGGTATGTGGATGGATTGGGCGGTCCTCGAGAAAAATTTTGTGATGGCGGGTTCGACTGATACCCTGGTGGATTGGTCCTTGGGTATTGAGAGCTAGATGCTTGCCCTTGGCCATGGTATTGGTTTTGCTTAGGAGGCATGGGAGATGAAAATGCACTTGACCCATGAGGAATGGGGTTCTCATTTTTGTCCACCTGAAATTTGGGTGATTGCTCCACCCCAGATTGTAGGTGTTCGAATTGTGAAAAAATGATTACCTTGGTTGGTTGAATGCATGGACTTGCTCATGGTATGCTTCCTTAAGTGCTGGAATGTTAGAACATTTCGATGTGGAATGCTCTACACTCTCACAGATTACACATCCTTCCACAATGTTAGAAACATTAGACAGCTCATGTCTCCAATTGATTTCAAGACTCTCAACTTTCCCTGACGATTTAGCAATTTTTGAAAGTAAGTCTTTTTGGTCTCTCAAATCATATATCCCTCCCCCTTGTGGTTGACTACTACCCGACGACGTCCTAGGTACATCATTGAGATCCCTAATGTCCCATGATTATGCATTTTGGGCCAATGTACTAAAGTAGTCTAGGGCCTCATCAGGGTTTTTGTTCAAGAACTCACCATTGCACATCATGTCAATGAATTGTCAATGGCTTGGTGTGATTCCTTCGTTGAAGAAACTTACCAGTTACCATGATTCAAAGCCTTGGTGTGGTATGGATTGTATCAAATCCTTGTAGCTATCCGAACATTGATAAAATTGCTCATTGGGCTTCTCAAAAAAAATTTGAATTTCCTTTTTTAAAGCGGTGGTTCTATGAGGGAAAAAATTTGTTCAAGAATTCGTAGAGCATTTGAGCCCAAGAGGTAATGGATTGAGGTCACAAGGCATACAACTATGATTTGGCTTTATCAGTGAGGGAGAAAGGAAACAATTTCAGTCGAGCTATGTCCTCCATAGCATAGTTAGCATTGAAGGTTGCAACTATATCCTCAAACTCCTTTATGTGGGTGTAGGGATTTTCCTTTTCAATCCCATTAAATGAAGGAAATAGTTGCAACATCCCTGGCTTAACTTGGAAAAGATGAGCATGGACTGGTAAATGGATGCAAGAGGGTGTGGTGCTACGGGTTGGTTGAAGGAAATCCCTCATAGACCTCGTCAGAGGTTCCATTGGGAAGTTATTCCCTTCATTTACAGGAGGGGGAAATTGCATCCGTGGATTAGACATTCTAGGTTTGGGAACTCCCCCACCCCTGGAATATTTGGCATTCTAGGTTCGAGTACTCCCCCACCCCTTTAAGCATTTGGATTGGTATCAAGATTATCAAAATTATTAACCGCATCCTACAAGGGGTTTTGGTCAATATTCGTGTCGGGGTCTAAGGGTTGTCTAACCAATCAGTTTCATTTGTCCCTTTCCCACATGCAATAAACTATCTACAAATCAAATGATACAAACACGAGGATATATGTACACGGAACAACGTACCTCAGCCCATGATGACGATCATGGGGCTTACCTCTGTAGTTCAATAATCACCTTCTCGATTCGACACTTGCCTTCCCCAGCAACGGCGCCAAAAAATGCTTGACAAATTTTCTTGTGGTTTTCTAACCTCTAAACATCACCTTTTAGCATGTATAGTATATGGATGAAGGGGAGTGTCACTCTCTTATGGGTGATGTCAAAAGAAAGGGCAAAAAGATGGGGGAAAATGAAATAATGGTAATGTGATGTGTAAATGCACAACTAATGTGTGTGTGTGTACAAAAGTGCTCCCCTAGCACAAGTAGACTTTTGCAGGTCGTGTTTTACTTGGTGGTATTCCAAGGTCATTTCCATGAGAAAGGAAGTATACCGAGGGGAAGGTGATTTTGGGAAAAAGAAAGTATAAAATCTTTGGTTGTTGGAAGTTGTTTGGTGAAGTTTGTTTTGATGCTAATAAAATGAGAAACAAATGTTGGCAAATCCAAGAGGTCACTCCAATAGGAATACCTTCTCAACTCAAAACCTTCCTCCAATAGAGCATGAATGAACGATTGATTCGTGGGAAGCTAGGGATAAGATTGGTGAGTATCTAAGCATAAACTATGTCTAGGCCTACGGAATTTCAAAGACTCACCAACTTANTATGACTAGGCCTACGGAATTTCAAAGACTCACCAACTTATCCACCCTTAACCCAGTCAAACNATGTCTAGGCCTACGGAATTTCAAAGACTCACCAACTTATCCACCCTTAACCCAGTCAAACCGAACCATTGAACTCTTAAAGAAGGGAGGAGAATGAGTTGAAATGGTATACCCAACTGGAGGTTCCCCTTGATTTTGCCAACTAAAAGATTTAGCTACTCATGCTTAAAATAAAATTGACAATGTAATGAGAATGCATTGCAAAGACATGAAATTCTAGAGTAACTAGATGTAAGAAAACATAAGCTATAAGAGAGTATATTGAATATCGATTTGAAAACTAAGAAAATGAAGAACTTTGATGCATTAATGGTGAAAGCTTTAAAAGTGCATTAAACTTGCACTGAAGTTGAAGGAGAACAACATTAATGACATTAAATGAAGTTCTAAAGATTCATACCAGAGATTACAAGACAATGTATTGAAAGAAATCCAAAAATCTCAATTTTCTCTCACTAGAACACTATTCATTATCTTCTACCCAGACCTTATCTCTCTATATCTTCTATTCCATACTATACCATAAAATATAGTGCTTCTTTGCAAAAAACGTGCTTGGAGAGATCCCTTAGCCTCCAAAAGTGACCTCCATCCATAGGGGTGCAGGAGGAATGGGCTGGACAGGGGGGTTTCAGAGCTTGCCTGCACACCCAGCTTCTCTTCTCTTCTCTTCTCTCTCCTCATTGATCACCATGGATCCAAAAGTCAAAAGAGGAGTGTGNTACTATTCATCATCTTCTACCCAGACCTTATCTCTCTATATCTTCTATTTCATACTATACCATACAATATAGTGCTTCTTTGCAAAAACCGTGCTTGGAGAGATCCCTTAGCCTCCAAAAGTGACCTCCATCCATAGGGGTGCAGAAGGAATGAGCTGGACAGGGGGGTTTCAGAGCTTATCTGCACACCCAGCTTCTCTTCTCTCTCCTCATTGATCACCATGGATCCAAAAGTCAAAAGAGGAGTGTGAAAGGGATGAATAGTGTTCTAGGTGTGTTAGGGAAGCATGGGAGATCTGTTGGTGGGACCATCACAGCAGCAGACCTGAGTTGTAGAGAATGGGGCACAACGACAGAGCGTACCAATACGCTTTTGCTGCCTTGTCTGATTTTTTTGATTTCTTCACTCTAGANAGAAGCATGGGAGATCTATTGGTGGGACCCTCAAAGCAGCAGACCTGAGTTGTAGAGAATGGGGCACAACGACAGAGCGTACCAATACGCTTTTGCTGCCTTGTCTGATTTTTTTGATTTCTTCACTCTAGAGCTTTCCTCTAGTTATTATTTCATCCCCAATCATCTCAATACATTTGGGAAAGGCCTTAAGAAGCCTTATTTAGCACCTTTTAACTGCAAACACCAAATATTTTCATTAATAACTCAACAGATATAACTCCAATCATTTAATCCCCAAAAGCAATTTAACTAGGATGATTAGCACATAAAAAGATGCAATATTTTGTGCTAATCACCAACTCAATAGTACCATGACCATATTACCCGAAGACCCAATCCTTTGTCTCATGATTTGCACGTGTTTACTTTATTTGTACATGGCTTTTCTTATTCTGTCTGCACTCAAAATCGAAGGTTTTCATCCTAGCGGAAACCCAGATCAGCGGAGAGTTGATTAATTTGTGTATTTTTTTTGTAGATTTTAGGCAGATGAACAGATCTCTACATTTGAACCTCATCTANAAAGGTTTTCATCCAAGTGGAAACCCAGATCAGCGGAGAGTTGATTAATTTGTGTATTTTTTTTGTAGATTTTAGGCAGATGAACAGATCTCTACATTTGAACCTCATCTACAAGCACAACATATCGGTATATTCGAAACATTGNCTTATTCTGTCTGCACTCAAAATCGAAGGTTTTCATCCTAGCGGAAACCCAGATCAGCGGAGAGTTGATTAATTTGTGTATTTTTTTTGTAGATTTTAGGCAGATGAACAGATCTCTACATTTGAACCTCATCTACAAGCACAACATATCGGTATATTCGAAACATTGGGGACAGTGTTTAGTTTAGGTTGGGGGTGAGAATAGTTCATATTTTGTGCCTGTAAAATTTTTTATTTTTGCTGTTGTTGTAGCTATTTCTGATCATATTGTGTACCTTGCCTTAAATTTTGTATAAGATAATGATTACATCTGTGGGTCAGCTTTGGTCATCTTTGTGACTGGCAGACATTAAAGAACCAGATAGTGAGTCTTAAAAAGTAGAAAGCATGGATGTTAAACTTTTTTGGTTTAGTTTAGCAATTGTACGCATTTTTCCATCTGATGTGCATACTGTGATCATGAGAAAAGCACAACTGGGAAGAAAGAATCAGATCCGAGAAGAGCTNTTAGCAATTGTACGCACTTTTCCATCTGATGTGCATACTGTGATCATGAGAAAAGCACAACTGGGAAGAAAGAATCAGATCCGAGAAGAGCTAAAGAAACCCCTCTGTGGTAGACACACTTTTCTAAAACTCGTCGGGCCAAAAGACTTGGTGCCTGTAAACAGTGCAGCAGAGTCTTTCATGAGAAAAGATATGATTAGTTTTCTGAACCAATTTTTGGTCGTGCACTCGATTGATTAGACTGGATAGTGANTAGCAGAGTCTTTCATGAGAAAATATATTATCAGTGTTCTGAACCAATTTTTGGTCGTGCACTCGATTGATTAGACTGGATAGTGAATAGGCTGAGTAAGGATTACTCTGAGACACCATGCTATTTTGGTACTTTGCTTAACTAGTTTGTGAGATAGGAGGTTGGGAGAATCACTAGTTGTTCAAACTACACAGATACAGAGGGAGACTCGGATTAGAGTAGGTGGGATGAAAGTCCAAATTTTGTAAAAAGTGTAAAAATCCTTTATGTTTTGTACAAAATCTTTTGACTGAAATGAAAATATGGGCCGAGTAAGGAGTGTTCTAAAATACCAACCTGAAGCGTAGGTAGGGACATATCCTGAGACGCCATGAATGTTTTTGTTCAAATTTGTGTCTTTTGTCCTGTTTTATTGTNCAAGGAGTGTCCTAAAATACCAACCTGAAGCGTAGGTAGGGACATATCCTGAGACGCCATGAATTTTTTTGTTCAAATTTGTGTCTTTTGTCCTGTTTTATTGTGTATAGTGTACTACTGAAAATTGTGATTTTTGATTCAACATTCGAACGCCAAGTGATGTTTGAACGTTAGTCGCTTGTAGTACTCAGCCTCTAATGAAGTCTCTAATCGAAACAAAAACTATTTGGAGCTCAGCTTGTTCAAACGCCAATAGCACGTTCAAACGATGGTAATGTTTGAATGCTAATAGAACGTTCGAACGAGAGTAACTTACAGTACTTTGGTTTTTGATAGAANGGAAACAAAAAGTATTTGGAGCTCAGCTCGTTCAAACGCCAATAGCACGTTCAAACGATGGTAATGTTCAAATGCTAATAGAACGTTCGAACGAGAGTAACTTACAGTACTTTGGTTTTTGATAGAACTCAAAAGTACTGAGAGCTCACTACATTGGAATGACACCCACGTTCGAACGATATTTTAAAAATTCTTCTACATACGTTTGAACATCACGAACATTCGAACGATCCTTCTCAGGCTATTAAAGCCTGGATCGTCTTCCCCATTTAAAAAACCCCATAACCCTTGAAAAAACTCCAAACCCTAGAACCTATTCTTGATACCCAACTCCAAAAACCACCCACCCTCCATTTTTACCCAAAATTGACCACCCCAAAGCTATTCTCACATAAAAAATCCCCATTTTCACCAGAAAATCAAGAGTTTCAAATCCATTCTAAGCTTAAAATTGAAACCATGCTTCCAAGGGTCAAACTCCCTCCTAGGCGCAACCCCATCAATCAAGAGCCAAATTTTATGGAAGAAGTGATTAAGGTAAGAGAGGGGAGTACACCCATTGTTAGTAGGTATGACAGAACTCGGTTCCCCTTAGCTCTCAAGGCAGACAGGTATGAAAACTACTACCAAACTCATGCAGTCGTTTCTGAACGAGATGTAATTTTGAGTGATTTTGTTGAATTGGGCATCTTTGCGGACATGGAGAGAAGAAATTGGAGGTATATTTGCGGAATGAAGGAGAAGCTGTGACTGACTTGGTGCGGGAGTTTTACACCAACGCCGAAATAGTCATTGGGGCGCTATAGAGTTATGCGAGGGGGATCCACATTGACGAGGATGAAGATAATATAAGAGAAATGAAGAAAGAAGTGCCTTGGGTTCAGCACCCAATATACCACCCTAAAAAGAATGTACCCTTAAACGTCGTGGGAAGGGAGTTGACAAGGGTGATTGATTTTGCTTGGTCGGGAAGGAGATTTTTGAGGCAAGGAGAGCTCACCGATAAATACAAGATGTTAAATTTGATTGTGGTGTCTAACTTGGCCCCAATTGGGCGCAAGAATGAAATTTTATCGGACATGGCCCGATTGCTCTATGCACTTGGAAAAGGCTAGAGCATTGATCTCCCCTTCCTCATCTTGATAGAAATGAAGAAAGGGTGTGATGTAAAGAGGAACTCTTTTNGAAGATGTTAAATTTGATTGTGGTGTCTAAATTGGCCCCAATTGGGCGCAAGAATGAAATTTTACCGGACATGGCCCGATTGCTCTATGCACTTGGAAAAGGCTAGAGCATTGATCTCCCCTTCCTCATCTTGATAGAAATGAAGAAAGGGTGTGATGTAAAGAGGAACTCTTTTCCTTTTGACACCTTGGTGACACAAATGTGCAAGGACCATGGGGTGAGGGTAAGGCCCGAGATGGAGATCTACAAGCCAATGGGGCCACTGAACAAAGCATCCTTTAGGAGGAGCCAAGGGCATAATGACACCCCAGCTGCTAGGCAAAAGGTGCCACCCCACCCAAGGAATGGATGAGGTACAGGAAGAGCTCGACTAGGAGGAAGAGAGCAAGATAGAGGTAGAGAGAGAGCAAGTACAGACACAAGAGGCAGGATCCAACACGGACACCCGACATTCTTTACGGGACATCATGCTTAACATTGAAGCTAAGCAGGATAAGATCCTTAGTCTTATGAGGGGTAAAGCTAGTGGAGTCAGTGGAGCTAGTGGAGTTGGTGAAGGAGATTGATTTCTATTCTTGATTGTGGGTTGTGGATGTTTCTTCTTTNACCCCACCCAAGGAATGGATGAGGTACAGGAAGAGCTCGACTAGGAGGAAGAGAGAGAGATAGAGGTAGAGAGAGAGCAAGTACAGACACAAGAGGCAGGATCCATCACGGACACCCGACATTCTTTACGGGACATCATGCTTAACATTGAAGCTAAGCAGGATAAGATCCTTAGTCTTCTGAGGGGTAGAGCTAGTGGAGTCAGTGGAGCTAGTGGACTNAAGTACAGACACAAGAGGCAGGATCCAACACGGACACCCGACATTCTTTACGGGACATCATGCTTAACATTGAAGCTAAGCAGGATAAGATCCTTAGTCTTATGAGGGGTAAAGCTAGTGGAGTCAGTGGAGCTAGTGGAGTTGGTGAAGGAGATTGATTTCTATTCTTGATTGTGGGTTGTGGATGTTTCTTCTTTGGATGAGCTTCTTCTTCTTTGGTAGTTTCCCATGGATATTTGAAGTTTTTGTGTTGTGTCCCTTCTTTTGTGGTTTATTGTGGATGATTGAGCGGTGATTGTGGTTGTTTCTTCTTCTTTAGTAGATTGTTATGGATGTTTAAAGTTTTTCTTTATGTTTGGTCACTTCTATTGTGGATATTTGGAATTTTTGTGGATTGAACCTTTGATGTCTAAATCAAATGATCATATTTTGTGAAATGAATGGTTCAGTTTATCACTTTTATCTATTTAAAATGCACGTATAGAATTAGCACTTTAGTAATTCTTGAAAAAAAAATGAAATAGATGCGGATGCTAAGGATGCATGTTAAAATGACTAAGCATATGATCGGTTTGACACCTCAACTTAGCAATCTAGACTTAAAACCACATTTCTTGGAAAATTGGTGTTATTTCTATGCTTAAATTGTCAAATGTACATCAGTATTAGTTGTTCTTATGGTACAAGATGACCAGACTTGAAAGTGGAACTGATATATAATCGACATTCCATGATACACCCGACATAACCAGTGGAGATGACAAAGAATAACGTGGTGAGTTTTGAGCCCTGCAATGCTTTTGAGAGGATATCAACATTTACTCGAAAAAGATTTTTCACTATCTATTTTTGAATAATCTCATTACATTTGCTTTGATTGATGCAGCTAAAGCAATCTATTGACATATCCCACAGGGAACCTTTGTATACAACACATACATGTGCACATACTTGAGAAAGAATCTTAGGCTATCTTTGCTTTGACTTTGAGCCATAGTCATTTCTTTTACAAAAGTATATCCCTAGTCAACCATGCTTGAGCCTTCAATGAATGAGTTCTTTTTCGTAATACCCATACGATAACCAATCCACAAGAGAATATACTTAACATACCTTACTATCGAATTTTCTTGCACCCTCTTACAAATCAATATGATATAGAAAGACAAGAAAAAATAGAAAATGATGGTTGCTGCTCAAAAGACAAATCGGTGGTAACAATCAAAAAAGAAAAGAAACGAAAGGACATGGAATTACCAAGAAAGTGAAAAATGAGAAAAATGAAAGAAAGAAATAACATTCTCATGTAAAATTTTGAGAAACTGGAAAGAGGTGTGCTACACTACATAAAAAGGTGATATCTTTTGAACACCATTAATGTCATTTTGTTACCCACTGACCTATGACCACATTACAACCTACAAAAATCCCTAATTGATCTCAAGTCTGATGCATGTGTAGGTTGTCAACTACAAGTGGGCTATGTTAAATAGTATTTCTTTAACTGTATCAATATTTTTTCTTGAGATTATGCCAAGACCATGATTGGTTTACTTTCTTAAAGATTTCACTCCCTTTCTAACTGTGCATGTGATTCTTTGACTGGCCACCTTCTGATCACATGCCCTTTAAGAGACAAGTCACAATAACCTGAGTGAAATTTTTGCTGAGGGTACTTCTAAGAGAGGTTTGTAAAATCGAAGCCATACATGGAAGGTGGAAAGATGGAATTTTTATTATCTAACAATTATTGTTGCTAGAATTGTCATTCCTACTACACAGGGAATTCCAAATACCAATGTAACAAATGCTAATTTTTGCATAAAATAAATACCTATGAAAGAGGAGCATACGGGATGTAAGTCAAAATTGAGGGTTAGGTATCTCAATGACCATGATGCTAATTTACTTTACCCAGTAATCCCACACACACATTTGTTCGACTGAAGTTTGTGGGTAGCTTCACTTAAAACCCTTAAAAGACAACACTCGTTTGCTAGGGTAAAACTAGTGGTCCAACGACTTGTTGCATATGCTAAATGCAACCAGATGACCTATGAAAAAGGCATTAGCAATAGATTTGCATTTAATTGTTGTTTTATTACTAGGGACTAGCAATACTTAGGTTAGGGGGTGTGATTGGTACTTAAATCTAGCATATTACTATGCCTTTTTGGGACTAGTTGTACTTTAATGGAGTTTAAGTGATGACATTTTAGGTCCTAAAGTGAACAAAGGCTCAAGAACAAAAAATATCACACTTGAGTGTAACACTAGTGCATTCGGGAACAAAATTGGAGAAGATTGGAACAAAGCAAGAACGTTCGAACGCCAACTCGCGTTCGAACGTCCACTTGAACTATAAGAAGACCAGATTGCTGAGACATGACATGTTGTAGTCAAGAAGGAAAACCCTAAAGTACTTGAGCACCATGTTCGAACACTAACTCACGTTAGATCATCCACTTAATTTGATTGAAGACTAGAGTGATGAGTGCAAAGAGCCAAGATGTGCATGGAGTGTGGAAATGAGTTTCCACATAAGACCACAGGTCACTCGAGTGAGGATGTCAGAGCCCAACTAGTGTTCGAATGCCCACAAATAAAAAATAGCAGAAATGTTCAAACACCAAACAACGTTCGAATGATTGTAATGGAAGAACAGATACAACATTCGAATGCCAACTCACGTTCGAACGTTCTCCACAGTCAGACTGTAGAGTGGTTGGCTTTCACTTGGACTTGGGTGGCATACACTATTCTTTCACCACCCCCTTCCTCCTCCTTGCCTATAAATACTCTCCTNTTCGAATGATTGTAATGGAAGAACATATGCAACATTCGAATGCCAACTCACGTTCGAACGTTCTCCACAGTTAGACTATAGAGTGGTTGGCTTTCACTTGGACTTGGGTGGCATACACTATTCTTTCACCACCCCCCTTCCTCCTCCTTGCCTATAAATACTCTCCTTGGGAGGGCTTCTGGAAGGAGGAGGTTCTTGTAGAAGACTAGAACTTGGTTTGTAAGGCTTAGACTACACCAAGAACTAGTTAAGAACTTGATGGAGGCTTGGACTCCCACTCATGTAGCTAGTCTTAGATGAATGTATATTTGATTGTACGAAGATAATTAGTTCATCTTTTGGTTGAGCAAGCAACCCTCCACCTTGTGGTTGAGGAAGCAACTCTCCATTTGTTAGTTGAGGAAGCAACCCTCCATTTGTTGGTTGAGGAAGCCACCCTCCAAAAGTGACTAGATTTTTTCTACTTTCATTGTTTATGTCTTTCACTTCCATTGTTTGAGCTTCCTTTTTTCTTAGAGGAGTNACAACCCTCCACCTTGTGGTTGAGGAAGCAACTCTCCATTTCTTAGTTGAGGAAGCAACCCTCCATTTGTTGGTTGAGGAAGCCACCCTCCAAAAGTGACTAGATTTTTTCTACTTTCATTGTTTATGTCTTTCACTTCCATTGTTTGAGCTTCCTTTTTTCTTAGAGGAGTGAAACTCTTCTACTTTTCTAGAGCTTTACCAAAGCCGTGAAGGGTGCAACGTGATTAACTCATTCTTCGTTGAAGATTGGCTCCTTGTTTATTGTACTTTACCTTGTAAGTATTCTATTTGGAGGGATGAGTATCACTCACTTTTCTAGATTTACNCAACGTGATTAACTCATTTTTCGTTGAAGATTGGCTCCTTGTTTATTGTACTTTACCTTGTAAGTATTCTATTTGGAGGGATGAGTATCACTCACTTTTCTAGATTTACTCAAGCCATGAAAAGTGAGTAGTTGCTCATTCACTCTTTAGTAAGAGGTGATGAACGTCTATTGATTATGCAAAAGTTATATTTATGCATTTCCTTTATGATTTAATACGTTATATTTAACTTGCTTATTGAATGATTGATTGTATCTAGCAAAACTAAGGTAATTTGTATAACCAGGTGTTCTTTGTATGTCACAAATGACTTGCATGAAAAGACCCTTTGGTTCAAGGCAAGTACCCCGGCTNCTATTGATTATGCAAAAGTTATATTTATGCATTTCCTTTATGATTTAATGCGTTATATTTAACTTGCTTATTGAATGATTGATTGTATCTAGCAAAGCTAAGGTAATTTGTATAACCAGGTGTTCTTTCTATGTCACAAATGACTTGCATGAAAAGACCCTTTGGTTCAAGGCAAGTACCCCGGCTAGATCTTCATGACAACATTTCAATCTTCACCATTATTGTATTTTATCTAAAGAATGGAACACAAATGCCATGGTTGGATGCCTTTGTAGAAACGTTTGCTTGTTTGTAGACGGGTTAAATCTTAACACAAATAATTCTTGTAAACTTCTAGAAAGGCATTGGAATCATCAATCCAAACATAGAAAGGATGTTGACTCAAAATTCTCAACTGAACCAAGGTATAGGCAAGTTTATACAATTCCAATAATGGAGTACACAATTTCTCTTCAAATGTTTCTACACTTAACTTCATTTCAATGCCCTCCCNACTTGCTTGTTTGTAGACGGGTTAAATCTCACAAATAATTCTTGTAAACTTATAGAAAGGCATCGGAATCATCAATCCAAACATAGAAAGGATGTTGACTCAAAATTCTCAACTGAACCAAGGTATAGGCAAGTTTATACAATTCCAATAATGGAGTACACAATTTCTCTTCAAATGTTTCTACACTTAACTTCATTTCAATGCCCTCCCCCAAGTTGAGAAATATGAATCTCAACACCACTCAAAGATGGCAAAATGACCTTGGGCTCATTATCCTCATGTGAGATAATAACTTCATCAAAATTTTCACAATCTAGAGTGGTGGGAGATTCAACATCAATATGCATTTCACTGAGAAGATCATCCTCAATACATTAATTATGCTCAAGATGTTGTTCTTCATGCACATAAATTATAGCAGTAGTCAATGTATTAAGTCCATCTCTAATTTTAGAAAGTTATTGGGTTATTTGGGCATTGAATTCTATTTGATATTGCATAAAATTGCACAAAATATTTTCCAATTCTTCTTCGGTTGAGTTCCCATATGTTGGATAGTGGCAAAATTCATTTGGTGGTGTAAGATTGGATGAAAAATTATAAGGTTCATTCTTCTAACCATAACTCGGATAACTCGATGTAACATAGTGGTTGGGGTAAAAATTTTTGGAGGCCAAATTTGAATTTGAACCTTTGCATGCAAAGTGATGAACCGGATAATTTATTGGGCACTCACTAGTCATGTGTCCGTACTCCCGACAAATCTCGCAAACGTTTTCAAAATAAGGGGCATTTATTGGGCACTCACTAGTGATGTGNGTGTAACATAGTGGTTGGGATAAAAATTTTTGGAGGCCAAATTTGAATTTGAACCTTTGCATGCAAAGTGATGAACCGGATAATTTATTGGGCACTCACTAGTCATGTGTCCGTACTCCCGACAAATCTCGCAAACGTTTTCAAAATAAGGGGCATTTATTGGGCACTCACNATGTAACATAGTGGTTGGGGTAAAAATTTTTGGAGGCCAAATTTGAATTTGAACCTTTGCATGCAAAGTGATGAACCGGATAATTTATTGGGCACTCACTAGTCATGTGTCCGTACTCCCGACAAATCTCGCAAACGTTTTCAAAATAAGGGGCATTTATTGGGCACTCACTAGTGATGTGTCCGTACTCACCACAAATCTCACACACGTTTCAAAATTTTGGGCATTTGATACATTTTCATCAAAATTAGAAAACATAATACAAAACACAAACTACAACAAAAATATATACAAGTTAAAAGACATACCTTCGCCCATGATGAAAATCACGAGACTTACCTATGCCGTCCGAAAATCACCTTTGAACTCNGTTTCAAAATTTTGGGCATTTGATACATTTTCATCAAAATTAGAAAACATAATACAAAACAAAAACTACAAAAAAAATATATACAAGTTAAAAGACATACCTTCACCCATGATGAAAATCACGAGACTTACCTATGCCGTCCGAAAATCACCTTTGAACTCGACGCTTAACCTTCCCCAGCAACAGTGCCAAAAATGCTTGATGTATTCTATTGTATTCCCTAACCTCCTAACATCATCCTTCAATGTGTATGACTTATAGGAATGGGGGAGTGTCACTCTCCCTCGGAATGATGTGGGAAATGGGGCAATAGAATACTGGTGGAATGGAATGAAATGCGTGAATGAACAAAATGCGTGTGTGTGAACAAAAGTGCTCCCCAAGTGCAAGGAGTCTTTTGAGTATCGCATTTTACTTGGAAAATTATTCCAAGGTCATCTCCTTAGGGAAGGAAGGGAATTCTATTGAAGGTGATTTTGTTGTGAAAATGGAAAATGTAAAATCTTTTGAGTTTTGAGTTTGGTGATTTGTATTTTTGATGGAAATGAACTAAAACAAGTGTTGGCTAATCCAAAAGGTTCATTTCAATGGGAATCCCAAATCAACTTGAAGTCTTCCTCGAATAGAGCTTAGATGAACGATTGATTCGTGGGAAGCTCGGGACTAAAATGGAGGTAGGGATTCAAGCATACCCCGTGACAATGCCTACGGTGTATCAAGAACTCACAACCATGTCCTCACCCCAACCCAGTCAAACCAAACCAACGTACTGTGAGAGGAGGAAAGAAAGTGAGTTGATTTGGAATTCCCAAGAGGAGTTCTCCTTTGGATTAGCCAACTTAAAATCTAGCTACTCATGCTAAAGGGAAAGACATGCATAATGTAAAGAGACAGGGTATTGAAATGGAAATGAAAATGAGATGAAAATGAAATTTAGAACTTGTATTAATGCTACAGAATGGTAAACTACAAAGATAATTTCATTTAACACTAAAATGTAAAAGTTGCATAGAAGAAATTTAAACCTAGCAAAGATTATGGAAATGCAAGAACATTGAATTAAACTTGATTACACTAGAATTAAAAGAGATTAAAATGCAAGAAATAAAGATTACAAGAGACCTACAACTTACTGCAATGAAATGGGTGAAGAAAATGTAAAAACATCANAGAATGGTAAACTACAAAGAGAATTTCATTTAACACTAAAATGCAAAAGTTGCATAGAAGAAATTTAAACCTAGCAAAGATTATGGAAATGCAAGAACATTGAATTAAACTTGATTACACTAGAATTAAAAGAGATTAAAATGCAAGAAATAAAGATTACAAGAGACCTACAACTTACTGCAATGAAATGGGTGAAGAAAATGTAAAAACATCAATTTTATCTCTCAAGCAGTATTCATCATCTTTTTCCTTAAACTACTCCTAAGCTTAGGTAGTCACCCCCAATGTCTTGTGGAATGCTGAATATATGGAGTGTGTGTCTTGCATTTTCATCCATGGAGGGTCCCTCTAGCTGTGTGAAAGGCCTCCCATTAATAGGGGTTGAATGGATGGGCAATGCAGGCTAGCACAGGCTTAGCCTGCACTCCCAGGCTTCACCCCTTCTCTTTCTCCTCATTGAGTGTCAAGCCTCCAAAGTCTTCAATAACGGTGCAGGAGGCATGTAAATGTGTAAGGGAAGTCAGGGGCAAGTAGGAGAATCAATGGTGGGACCCCCAAGCATGAAAAACAGGTGTTCTGGGATGTTTCGGCAGAGTGTACCAGTACGTTGAGGCTACTGGAGCTCAGGGTACCGGNCTCCAGTTGCCTCAGCGTACTGGTATGCGTACCGGTACACTTCTGCTCCAGACCAAGTTTTGTATAATCATTATAACTTCTGCTCCAACTGTACAATTAAGCTGCACTTTTGACACAATATAGAAGACCTCTAGATCTACAACTTTCAAGTGTTGCGCTTTTTCAATTTCGAAGTAGAGCATGGTCCAAAATGAGGAAAATCGAGGTAGTNTCTACAACTTTCAAGTGTTGCGCTTTTTCAATTTCGAAGTAGAGCATGGTCCAAAATGAGGAAAATCGAGGTAGTGCTACAAAATGGTGTGGCTGCTGATGCCTATGTTACCAAACACCAATACCTCCTTGATTTCTTTCACTTTTAAGCCTCCAAATCCTCATGTAATGTGTTCATCTCTTCACCACTCCTCCACACTTAGTTTCAAGGTTCTAAAATTCATCATTTAAGCTATAATTACCTATAACATCAAAAATTCAACATTATTCATAATTTTGGCTAACTCTAAGTACTTAGATGCAAAAGTTGAGTTAAAATTCATGTAATAAGCCCATAAAATATGTAATATTATGCCCTCATCATTCAGTGTGATCCCAACTTGAGCCCTTCCTACTCCTCTTCTAGGTGCTCGTGCCCTCGTGCTGTGGAGAGTCGGGCTCGGTTCGCTTCGTTTGGGCTATGCAAAGCAATAGTGCCCCAAGAGTGAGTAGTGAGAAAAGAGCTAAAATGAGAGCCTCAACTAGGTGCCTAACCTCAAGGAGAATCACTACATGATGAGCCATTTTCAAGATTTTAAGAGTTTTGCAAAGATGAAGGAATTTAGGGCTTATAGATTTTCGGACAACCTAGGGTATTGGAAGATGAAAAGCCCTAGGGTTCGGGATTGAGATATTTGTGCGGTAGGTTATGGATTTGGAGGCTTTGGAGGGAAATGATACAGGGTTCGTGATTAAGGAGGAAAATGAAGAGTTCCTCCAAAAAANTGACATTCATAAATGGTCATTGGATATGGAATATCAATGACAGAGACTTGGAATGTCTGGATGCATACGCATGACATTGCATGTGTTATGGGAGCCGGTTGAGGGCTCAGGTTGCACTGCTTGTGTGAGTATCATCTCGTGACATCGCATGACATTGTGAAATCTATTATGAATTGCATATTCTTGAATGGATGTTTGATTGATTCTTAAATTGCATGTGAACATTTCATATGTGTCTGGATTGGGGAGTCGCCTCTTTAGTAGATACTCAATTGAGAGTAGCTCACCCTTTATTGGAACAACAATTCAGGTGCGGGACAAGCACTGGTGGATGGCCTTCCCATGGATCCTTGCTGAGAATAAGTCAGAATGTGGCTTTAAATTACAGTTTTGTAAAATAATGGTGTAATTTATTTTGGATGTGTAAATTGTATTAAAAGGACATGTAATGAACTCGTTTGGATTATATTTTGAGTATAATTGAATGATATATGAGTTTAGATGAACTTGGAACAAGATCAAATGGTTAAAGGTTAAGAGTTGGAAAGAATTTGGGAGAATCTAGGCCCAAGTATCGGTACCACGCTATTGGATGGCCCAGGTAGTGGTACCTTAACATACAAGTAGCAGTACGAGGATTCTAGTGGGCTCAGGTACCAGTACCAAGGCACCAGGTACTAGTACCTTAGTGATTAGAGACCAGTACCTTGCAAATGGGAAGACTTGGCAGATAGAAGACTCAGGTACCAATATCACATGTATGAGGTATCGATACCTCTTCCAAAAAATTTTCAAAATTTAAATATAACTCTGTCAAGCCTTCGAATCTTGAGCCCTCTTACTCATGGTATATAACTGTTCAAATATTAAGTCCTAATTGACGAGGATAGACATTAGAATGGTCAAGTATTTGATGGGTGAACGGGTTGAGTGCTGGGAGTGTTCCGGTACAAGGGAGACTCTGTCCAAACTTTGTACGTGTTACGATTCTAGTGAAGCGGATGTGGTGGCGTGATGTAGAGCCAAACGGCTTTAATAGGTATTTCCATAGGTTGGCAGGTGATCAACGAGTTAATAAAAGACCCCCGGTTTTTGGGACGTCACAGGGATGGAGTAGACTACTTTGATTGGTCAGCAGGATCATAAATATCTCTAGATTTGGCATTCTGCAATAACCTATCAAAGTAGTCTAATGCTTCTTTGGGCTCTTTACTCAAAAATTCACCATTACACATCATGTCAATGAACTGGTGATGGATTAGTGTGATTCCTTCATAAAAGAAACTCACCAACTACCATGGTTCAAAGATATAATGTGGTACATAATTTAAAAGATTTGAGCCTCTCACAACAGTCATAGAACTGTTCGTTGGATTTTTCAGAAAAATTTTGAACTTATTTTTTCAAAGTAGTTGTTCTATGAACTGTGAAAATTTCCTTGATAAACTATTTTTGCAAATTAGCCCAATTAGCCATAGTTTAAGGCGTTAGAGATTTGAGCCAAGTTTTTTCCTTTTCCTTTAATAACAATGGGAATAATTTCATTCTCGCCACTGCCTCATGTATATTCTGCTCTTGAAATTTGCCAACTACCTCCTCAAATTCCTTTATATGGAGATATTTACTTACCCACACCATGAAATTGGGGAAGTAGTTAGAGCATCTCTTGTTTTACAATGATATTTTGTGCTTGCACAAACAAAAGTATGCACGAAGGAGTGGAAGAACATGTGGGTTGAAGATAATCCTCATCATCCTCACATACGGGGCCGGTGGGAGATTATTTCCAGTATTCACGTTATTAAGACCAGATGAAATGATGGAAAATTTATGTCCCTAGTTACCCACATTCTGTGGGTTCTCACTGTTAATTCNTTAAGACCAGATGAAATGATGGAAAATTTATGTCCCTAGTTACCCACATTCTGTGGGTTCTCACTGTTAATTCTATCCATTTTAGTGTGTGTGGAGTCAATTCTTAGAAGTCTATTATGCAGTGTATCTTTTACCCACTTCCAAAAGAAAAGTAAGCAACTAAAAATTGATTATACGCAACAAATAAGAAGGATTATGCAAATTAAAGACAATTTATAGCAAAGAACACATCTAAGCCAATGATGTGAATCACGAGACCTACCTTGGCGACCTCCAAATCACCTCTTGAAACTCCTGGCCTTCCCTGGTAAAGTGGCCAAAAATGCTTGCTTCTTAGAGTTATATTCAATTAATAGGAATTCCCAAACATCGGAAGGGTTATCATTTGTAACTCAGTCAATTACTAAATTCGTCTCCTCAGAGAAGACGGTTGGTTGAAAGCGTGATAAAGCAAAGAGAAATAAAATTTAGAATTTTCAGAGTTAGAAAACTTAATTAATTGAAGAAATAACACTTAAATAAAAGAACCATTTGATCGGTATATGACGAGCATAAAATATTGCATATTTAATGACCTCATTTCATGTTTTCTAACTTAACTTTGCATTTAATTACTTAGAATTAGTCCAAGTTATGAATAATGTGAAAATTTTGATGTTGCAAGTAATTATAGCGTAAATGATGGCTTTTGGAACCCTGCAACTAAGTATGAATCTGTAGTGAATAGATGGACACATTAGATGAGGATTGGGAGGCTAGGAAGGTGAAGAAAGCAAAAAAAAAAAAAATGCATTTGGATGAAAACATTCCGGAAGGTTTGGTCATAAACCTTCCAGATTTAGCCCACTGTTTTCCCCATTTTTGACATTGTACCTCTGTTTTGTCCCATTTTTAATCATGATCCAATTTGAATCTAAAAAACTTCAAAACATAAAGTTGTAGATATGGATGTCCCCCGGATTCAAAATTTCAGCTAAATCCAACAGTTGGATCAAAAGTTATGACAATTCTACAAAACTTGGTCCTGAGCTATCACCTTCCGGAAGACCTTCAAGAAGGTTTAACCAACTGAAATAAACCTTCTGGAAGGTTTGCATTGACCTTCCTTAAGGTTTTATCCATCATGCCTACAACTCATGCTCCACTTGTTTGGGGGTCCCAGCTATGATTCTCCCACTTGTCCCTTGACATATTCTACATATATACATGCCTCTTACACCCCAAAGTCAGCAAAAGATGATGGAGGATTGGAGAGGAGGAGAGAGAAAGATGGAGGCATGGTGGGTTGTAGGCTAGCCTTGTCCTAGCCTGTCCAAGCATCAACTCAGCTTCCTATGGATGAGAGGTTAGCTCTCACAGGATAGGGGAGCCTCATGGATGAAAATGCATCACTCCTTCACCACATATTCAGCATTGCACAAGATTTTGAGGGGAGGCTACCTAAGTTTAGGAGTAGATTTTAGAAAGAGAAAGTTGGGTTTCACAATTTCTTCACCATTTTCATTATTGTAAGCATTAATCTTCTTGTAATTTATATTTCTTGCACTTTAATTTCGTTTATTTCAATTTGTATGCAAGCTTAGTTTAGATTCTCTAGCATTTCAGGTTTTACATTTGGGTGTTTGTTTCAATATTTGTACTTTGTTCATGAATGCCATTTCTTTTTCACTTTACTCCCTTTTTCAATTTCTAAAAGTTCATTGTTATGTTACTCTTCCATGTTCTTTACACTATATAGTCTTTGCNTTCTTTTTCACTTTACTCCCTTTTTCAATTTCTAAAAGTTCATTGTTATGTTACTCTTCCATGTTCTTTACACTATATAGTCTTTGCTTTCATTATGAGTAGCTAAGTTTCTAAGTTGGCTAATCCAAGGGAGACCTCCTCTTGGGTATGTCATTTCAACTCATCCTCTTTCCTCCTCTTAGTGTAAGATGGTTCAGTTTGACTGGGTCGAGTGTGGATGTGGGTGTGAGTTTTTGATATCTCGCAAACTTGTCATGGGTTACGCTTGGATCCTCACTTCCATTTTAGTCCCGCGTGTTCCATGAATCAACCAAACATCTATGCACCATTGGAGGAAGATTTTGAGTCGACTTGGCATTCCCATTGGAGTGAACCCTTCGAATTAACCAACACTTATTTTCCATTAAAATGTCATCAAGACACAAGCATCAAAACTCAAACCAAAATATTTTTACACTTTTCCATTTTTCATTAAATCACTTTCACCACACTTGGACTTTCCTTCCCTGAGGAGATGACCTTGGAATATATTTCCAATTAAAACACGAAACCCAAAAGACTCCTTGCACTTGGGGAGCACTTTTGTACACACACATACTGATTCACACTCTTTTCGTGATCAGATTAATGTTATACACCCAAGTGTAAGTGGTTGAATTACAGTTTTCTCGGTTTTAAGTCCAAGTATCGATCCCATGAAGAGTGTGTGTAATTAGGAAATAAAAAAATAGTAAAGTTATTTGTCTTAGATAGGACAACATGTGACAGCTTGTGGTGTGAGCTTCGATTGATAACTAGTTTAATTATGTTGCAGATAGATTTAAACAATATTAAAAATTATCTTTTAGTTCAAGGATCCCATATGCATTATATTGGTTAAATACTAGAAATGCTACCTTACAGCAATCAACTTCCATGTTACTGGCAAGTCAACTAGTTGGTCTGATGTATATAAATCATCACACAACAACTTCTTAGGTTAGCTAGCGGTATCCATGACAATTGATTAATCCAAGCAAACCAGAAGGACAAGCCATTCACGAGGAATAATTGAATTATTCATTTGTCTTTATAATAGTAGGTTCATACATAATAAACCATAACACAACCACTTCTTAGGTTAACTGGTGGTATTAGTCATAACACAACAACTTTTTAGGTTAGCTGGTTATAGATATCTCAATTGACTAATCCAATCAAACCAGAAGGACAAGCCATTTATAAGGAATACTTGAATTATTCAGTTGACTCTATCTATGATACATATACTAGTTAAACATCCTCAGCGTTCTGGTGGAGGATAAACCATGCCAATAGGAATGTCGTGGTTATTAGACTAGCAATATTATCATTTATATCAGTTAAATGATCTGAGTAATCTAGAAGGACAAGTCATTCATAAGGATCACTTAGGTCATTAGTCTAATATTTATATATATATTAATTAAATAACCTTGATAATTTAGAAGGATAAGTCATTCATAAGGATCATTTAGATTTTGTACCATACATCAGTTAACATCCTCAGCGTTCCAGTGGAGGACAAACCATAGCGATAGGAATGACGTGGTTGTTTTACTAGCAAGTTAGTGATGCATTGATGACATAATTTCAGGCACAACACCAAAATTATGTATATCACTGTATCATGCATGAAACATATTGTAAGACCCGGTAGTAAAAATTAAATAAGGATACTATTATATTAAGATTTTTCCTAAGATGAATAAAATGATGTTATAAACTTAGAATTATTGTTGAAATATTGATCATGAAGTTTGAGTTTTGGACAAATTGATTTTTGGATAAACTCCCCACCCCCCACACTCTTATCTTTATATAACAAGTAATCATTTCTTTTTTGAAATGCTAATATTGTAAAACCCGGATAAATATATGAAATCGTTTGTAATAGAATTTGTACCAACTATATTTGATGAAAAAATTTAGGTTATATAAGTTTGGATTGGTGTTGGAAGGGTTTGGAATGGATTGGCAATAAAAGAACAGGCGTTCTGGGCAGCGTACCAGTACTGTGAACACCAGAAGCTAAAGTGTACCGGTACTGTCTACTCTGGACCAGTTTTTGTAGAATTGTCATAACTTTTGATCCAACGATCCGATTGATCTTACATTTTGACAAAATATATAGGACATTCATATCTCCACATTTTCTGTTTTGAACATCTTATGATTCGAAGTGGATTATGCTCAAAAAAGAGGAAGACCGAGGTACTGCCACCAAATGTTGTGGATACTAGTGCCTAAGTTGTCAAAGCTTTGGGACTAAGTATTCTCTCCTTCAACTGTTATAAATGGACAATAACATAGTACCAAGGATGGTATGTTGGACCTCAGATGGGTCAATCGATTTAAACCTTTATTAAGAGCGATTTGGAGGAATAAAATAGTAATTTTAGTGTTTCAGGTGTAAATTATTTTAGTATAAAGATAAATCATAAAAATAAATATTTTTTGGTTAAAATAACATTAAATTTAAATCCAGAACGTCTAAAAATCTTGGGGTAGTCATAGGGATCAAATTTGAGATATTTAATGGCAAAACCGTAATTTTGGAGAAAAATGTAATTGTTGGCCCTGTAAACAGTAAAATTCGGGATTTCTTGGCTTTGAAGCACCACTTTACTCCCATTTTCTTCCATTCTTTTACTCCACTCTCACTACAACTCTCTTAGAACCCTAGGGGAAGATTAGAGAAGAAAGAAAAGGGAGGAATGAGGTCTATAGAGCTTGGGCTTTACTTGGAACATTTGATTCAAGGTAGGGGTTCCTTTCATTCTTGACCATTGAGACTAGGGATTATATGTATACATGTTTTGACTCTAAATCTTATATATATGCATTGAAAACCTTGATTTTTGATATTCTTTCAAAAATTACTATGTTTTAAACAAAGTTAGGGTTAGATAGCCATGAAATTTGTTTTCTTGGTATAAAACCCTAGTTTTCAAAAGAAATGAGTTTTCCTCTTATTTTTTCCTTTGTTCTTGGTTTAAAAACTTTAATGCTTTATATTGAACAATAGAATGGTATTGTTGAGGATCTCTTGCTTATCTTCTACNAGGATCTCTTTCTTATCTTCTACAATTGTATTATTGTAATACTACATGAAGATGTGGGGATTTTGGAATTGGATTGCTATGTGAGAAATTTGTTGTGGATTGTATCTTTTGAGGATGTTGGGATGACCATGGGTGCCCATTGCCTAGGTATCATAGAGTGGATAGATGCATTTCTTTCTCTGTGTGGGATTGAATTTTTCATACCATTCATAGTGGGGTTGGTGCCTTGTGAGGACCAAGCCACTATTCACTCATGGGTACCATGGCTGAGGGTTAATATACTACTCTTGGATTAGATTCGTCACTACCATTGTGTTGTTATACGCCCTTCCTAAAATTTGTAGATCCTTGCGAGGATTGGGTGTGTGAGTGTGGGTCAGGATATTCTCAATGTGTCGATTCATGCATTGTCATACATCATGCCTGAGATACAAGTACAAATTCATAGATACAAGCAATGGTTGATTTACACATTATGGGTAATGTTACAAACGATAGATTCTGGTTCAATGTTAAAATGGTTTATTTCTTGGAAATTGGTTTATCTCTTCATTTAATTATTGCTATTGTGTAAACTAGAGATCTATTGAAATTTCCTATTTTATTTCAAATGTTATATATGATATTTGAAAAATGAGACTAACTATTTTTATATGTTTTCTAAACGTTGTTCAAGTTTGGAGGAATGTTGCTACAGAGCTTAGTGCTCACCCCCTAAAATATTATTCATTCTCAGATGTCGGTTTAGATGAAGAGCACGGAGTTGATGAGCAGGTGGCTTTGGAAGCACAATTGGAGGAAAACGTGGATCCCAAGGGGGATGTCTAGAGTTGATCTCTCCATGTTTTAGAAAAAGGGATATATTTTGGTACACTAATAGATGTATTTTATTTATTCCATTGCAGGATTAAGCTTGATTCTTTTGAGATGTAATTGTCATAGTTTGATATATTATTTTGGGATGTAGATGTCATAGTTTGGCATATTCTTTTGGATAACGTTGTAGATATTATGAATGATGAATGAAATTATCTTAATTAGGTATATTATTAGTTTCTCTTATGCTGTGAATGATTTTCACATTGTAATGTTGTCCAAGGTGGGTTTTGGGGCTTTATAAATTTTGGTATTTGAGCTTAGGAATTAGGTGTTACATGGAAGCTATAGGTTATGGACTATCACTGGAGTATTTGGTGGTTGAAGAAACTCTAGAGTTGAATTTGTTAGAAGTTAAATGTTTATAAGATATGTGTGATTTGTTGCTTAGTTATCTTAGAGATTAATTATTTGTTAGAATTCATGGTGTTAACATCCAATTCGAGCAATTTCATCAAACCCAAATCAAACAATAAATGATGTTAACATATTCTCATACACATTTTTCATATTCTAACTACACTTGGTATGAGCTAATACATGAGAATTCATCTTTATCACCCTACTCATTTCATATCACAATCCTAAGTCGGAAATAAACCTAGCTAGGATGCAACTCTACCTCTCGTAGCGTAAGCCCGTTTAGTAAAATTCCCAAGAAAATCAAATCAAGCCTTCTAGACTTTAGCCCTAAATTNATATACTACTCTTGGATTAGATTCGTCACTACCATTGTGTTGTTATACGCCCTTCCTAAAATTTGTAGATCCTTGCGAGGATTGGGTGTGTGAGTGTGGGTCAGGATATTCTCAATGTGTTGATTCATGCATTGTCATACATCATGCCTGAGATACAAGTACAAATTCATAGATACAAGCAATGGTTGATTTAAATTATGGGTAATGTTACAAACGATAGATTCTAGTTCAATGTTAAAATGGTTTATTTCTTGGAAATTGGTTTATCTCTTCATTTAATTATTGCTATTGTGTAAACTAGAGATCTATTGAAATTTCCTATTTTATTTCAAATGTTATATATGATATTTGAAAAATGAGACTAACTATTTTTATATGTTTTCTAAACGTTGTTCAAGTTTGGAGGAATGTTGTTACAGAGCTTAGTGCTCACCCCCTAAAATATTATTCGTTCTCAGATGTCGGTTTAGATGAAGAGCACGGAGTTGATGAGCAGGTGGCTTTGGAAGCACAATTGGAGGAAAACGTGGATCCCAAGGGGGATGTCTAGAGTTGATCTCTCCATGTTTTAGAAAAAGGGATATATTTTGGTACACTAATAGATGTATTTTATTTATTCCATTGCAGGATTAAGCTTGATTCTTTTGAGATGTAATTGTCATAGTTTGATATATTATTTTGGGATGTAGATGTCATAGTTTGGCATATTCTTTTGGATAACGTTGTAGATATTATGAATGATGAATGAAATTATCTTAATTAGGTATATTATTAGTTTCTCTTATGCTGTGAATGATTTTCACATTGTAATGTTGTCCAAGGTGGGTTTTGGGGCTTTATAAATTTTGGTATTTGAGCTTAGGAATTAGGTGTTACATGGAAGCTATAGGTTATGGACTATCACTGGAGTATTTGGTGGTTGAAGAAACTCTAGAGTTGAATTTGTTAGAAGTTAAATGTTTATAAGATATGTGTGATTTGTTGCTTAGTTATCTTAGAGATTAATTATTTGTTAGAATTCATGGTGTTAACATCCAATTCGAGCAATTTCATCAAACCCAAATCAAACAATAAATGATGTTAACATATTCTCATACACATTTTTCATATTCTAACTACACTTGGTATGAGCTAATACATGAGAATTCATCTTTATCACCCTACTCATTTCATATCACAATCCTAAGTCGGAAATAAACCTAGCTAGGATGCAACTCTACCTCTCGTAGCGTAAGCCCGTTTAGTAAAATTCCCAAGAAAATCAAATCAAGCCTTCTAGACTTTAGCCCTAAATTCCCGTCTTTGAGATATTGGAGAAAAGCGCGATCCTTGGTATGTTTGTGTAGATCTCGTTGTAGAACAACTTTAACTCTTAGGTCGTAGCGATCCAACAGTTGAATCTTGGCAGATCAAGGAGGGAAAGTGAGAGAAGTTGAAGACTTTTTTCTCTTCTATCTCTCTCTCTATCGAAAATGCTGGCCAAGAATGGGGGAAAATCAGATTTTTGCCCCTTTAAATGCCCTTTAAATGTTTGACCCTCGTTGCACCACACGTATCATTTTAATTAGTCCAATTTTATTCCTAAATCAATTTAGTAAATTTTTATTGAACTTACTTTAAAATATTTCTCGGGTTTCATGAGTAAAATTTAATCGCGTTTATTTTAGTCACATGACACCTAATCACATCGTAAAACATAAAAATTCAACTATCTTAGAATTCAACAAAAATTAACGAAGTAGCTAGAGTTCGCGATACAAATCCAACAGTGAGATCTATTTCATCATCCGAGTTCTAGAAAAATTTGGATTTTTAACCTTTATCGTACTTGCTAATTACCATTGTGCCCTTTTTAATTAAGTTCTAATTTTCTCTGGTTTTGTAACTTCAAAGTAGAGTGATCAGTATAGACTACTATAGGCAAACCAATGATGTATGACTTGAATTTATCTAGGGCAAACACTACAGCTAGCAACTCCTCTTCAGTGGTAATGTAGTTCATTTGAACTTCATTTAAGATTTTGTTAGCGTAGTATATGACATAGGTTTTCTTGACTTGCCTTTGACCCAGCATTGTGCCTACCATGTAAGCACTTGCGTCGCACCAAGTTTTCAATTGGGTGGTTGCATGATTGAAGGTGAAATTAACATACTTTGTAGTTTTTGAAAAGATGTCTCACAATCATTCGACCATACAAATGGGACATCCTTTGCTAACAAATTAGTCAAGGGTTCTGCCAATGCACTAAAATCTTTAATGAAACGACGATAAAAACCTTCATTGCCAAGAAATGACCTGAGGTCTTTGACGCTCTTGGGAGTAGGTAAATCAAAAATTGCTTCAACTTTTGGACTTGTCCACCTCTGTCCCTTTTCCTGACACAATGTGACCTAGCAAAATCCCTTGAGTCACCATAAAGTGGCACTTCTCCCAGTTAAGCACCAAGTTCTTCTCCTCGCACCTCTCCATACTTTCTCTAAATTTTCCAAGCATCCCTTGAAGGAGTCTCCAAATACCGAGAATACTTCCATGATCTTCTCCACCATATCATGAACGAGCTCCATCATAGACCTTTGGAACATTCCTAGGGCATTGCATTGCCCAAATGGCATTCGACGGTAGACATATGTTCTAAATGGTCAACTTAATGTAGTCTTTTCTTGGTCCTCAAGGGCGATCTCAATTTTTTTATAGTCAGAGTAGCCATCCAAGAAGTAATAAAATAGATGTCATGCTACCCTTTCCAACACTTGATCAAAGAAGGGTAGTGGAAAATGATCCTTGTGTGTGCATGAGTTGAGCTTCCAATAGTTTATGCCAACTCTCCAACTGGTGACCACCCAAGTTGTGATCAATTCATTCTCCTCATTAGCTACTGATTAACCCTAATTAATGCATAATTTAATTAAGTTAATAGGTCAATTGTGTTAGTTAAACAAAGTTAAACTAGTCAAAGTAAGTTATATTAGGGTTAGTGTGTGAATTAGGGATAATGCATTAATTGTTATTTCTTTCTGGGTTTTTGTGCATCAAAGATACAAACTACAAGGGAGCCAACTGTATTAAAACTACAAACTACAGGGGTGCCAACTGTCAAAGCTACAAACTATTGAGGTGCCAATTGTCAAAGCTACAAACTACTGGGGAGCCAACTGTATCAAAGCTACAAACTATTGAGGTGCCAACTGTCAAAGCTACAAACTACTGAGGTGCCAACTGTCAAAGCTATAAACTATAGGGGTGCCAATTATAAAAATAAAGGAGGATCAAAGTGTAATTCAAACCATCCCTTTTTGCCTAAAAATACCACCCTTAAGGCTTGTAAAGAGATCATCTTTTGGTAGTGGAAAATCCTACAAAAGTATTATTGTTTTCTTTAAGTATTGCTTTCTTTTATTGTATTATTGCTTTCTTTTAATTTATTGTTTCTTTTACTTTAAGTATTGGTTTCTTTTATTGTATTATTACTTTCTTTTCCTTTTATTATTTGAGCTTCCTTCTTCCCTTAAAAGAGTGAAACTCTTCCACTTTTCTAGAGCTTACCAAAGCCGTGAAGGGTGGAATATGATTCACTCATTCTTTGTCGAAGATCAGCTCCTTGTGTAATATGTTTTACCTTGTAATTCCTCTACTTGAAGGGATGAGCATCACTCATTTTTCTAGTTTTACCAAAGCCATGAAGAGTGAGTAGTTTCTCATTCACTCTTTAGAAAGAAGTGATGGACATGTATAAATTATCCAGAAGTTATATTTGTGCATTTTATTTTCTTTCAAATTCTTAGTTTTAAAATGGTTATTAAATGTATTCTCTCTTAGTTTATATTTCTTTGCATTAGCTTAGCTCCAATTTTTATTTCTTCATAATGTCTTCTCATTGCATTGTTGTCTTTACCTTAAGCATGAGTAGCTAAGCCTTTAAGTTGGCTAATCCAAGGGAGACCTCCTCTTGGGTATGCCATTTCAACTCATTTTCCTTCCTCCTCTCAGAGTACGATGGTTTGATTTGACTGGGTAGAGGGTGGACGGGATTGTGAGTCTTTGATATCCCGTAGACTTGTCATGATTTATGCTTGGATCCTCACTTCCATCTCATCCCTAGCTTCCCATGAATCAATCGTGCATCAATGCTCTATTGGAGGAAGGATTCAAGTTGACTTGGTATTCCCATTGGAGTGAACCCTTTGGATTAGCCAACATTTGTTCTATTTCATTTTCATCATAATCACAAACCAACCTTCAACCAACAAAAGATTTTGCACTTTATTTTTACAAAAATCACTTTCATGATAATACATCTCCTTCCCTGAGGAGATAACCTTGGAATACGATTCCAAGTAAAATACAAGCAAAATTCTCTCTGCGCTTGGGAAGTATTTTTGTTCACACACACACACACACATTTCATACATTTCATTCACCCACCATTCCATTGCCCTTTATTTTGACATCATTCCAAGGGAAAGTGACACTCCCCTCCACACATAGACTATAAGAATTGAGGGATGATGTTTAGAGGTTAACCCATTTACTGTTTGGCAATCACAAAGATGATTCTCACATCAAGTAGCTTGAACACTTCATCTATAACCACATCCTTCATGATTGGATTGAGTCTCCTTTGTGGTTGTTAGGATGGCTTGGCAGTCTCTTCAAGGTATATTCTATGAGTGCAAATAAGAGGGTTAATTCCCTTGACGTCAACACTAGTCCAACCAATAGCTCCTTTGTGCTTTCTCAAAATACTCAACAGTTCTTCTTCTTGCTCCAACCTAATGAATAGCTTATCACCACTAGAAATTTCTTGTTCTCCCCCAAGAATGCATATTTGAGTATAGATGGTATTAGATTTAACTCAAAAATTGGTGGTTGTACAATGGATGAAAAGATCTTCTCTTGTGGAGGCAATTTCTCGAATTTCAAAGATCAACTTCCCACCCCTTGAACAATTTTTGGTTCCAACTCCTCATCAAATTTATCCTCCCCCAAACTTGTGTTACCCAATAGGTCCATGTACTGCTCCACTAGTGTGTCAATCCTATTGACTTCATGAATTTTCTCTTCGCCCCTCAATTGTTTACATATGTTGAACACATTGAGATCTATTGTCATACTCCCAAATGCTAACTTCATTTGACCATTCTAACAATTAATCACATCATTAGAAATTGCAAGAAAAGGCCTACCTAGAATGACAGGAATCTATGCAGTGGGGTTAGCAACATGGTGAGCGTCAACCACAATAAAATCAATAGGAAAGTAAAATTTGTCCACTTAGACCAACATATCCTCTACTACTCCCCTCAGTGTTCTAATGATACGATTCACCAGCTGAAGAGTGATAGAAAGTGGTTTCAACACTTCTAGTTGTAGTTGTTTGTACATTAAGAATGGTAGGAGATTGACACTCGCTCCCAAGTCTAGCAATGCTTGTTTCACACAATAATTTCCAATTGTGATGGAAATGGTAGGGCAGTCAGGATCCTTGAACTTTGGTGGACTGTGTGTCCTCAAGATGGAGCCCATTTGCTTGGTTAGGAATGTTTTCTTGTGCACTTCCTCTCCTTGGTGTTGTGAGGGTAAACCATGGTGTTGGGAGGAGGTCCCTGATAATGCAATGCATCTGTAATAACTCCCGGGGTAATCTCTGTCACCTTCCCTCTAACATTGGTTTTCAACAAAAATATATCCTCATCCACCACCCCTAGCCTTTAGTAGAACTCCCTACACATGGGAAGCACATATCCCATGACTGGATCAAACCAAACATTGATGTCATGGCCTTCTATCACTCAGAACATATCATCATTTGGCCCAAGGGTAGGCCTATCTACATGTCACTCACACGTCATATTCTTCTCCTTTATGCTCTTTGTGTGAGTGTCACTTTTTGCCTTTTTTCTTTGTTCCCCACCACTAGGGCTTGCCTTAATAGTCCTCTTGCATGATCCTATTCCTGCGGATGGTTCCACCTAGCCCCATTTGTTTTATATGTGCCATAAGAATCAAAAATGCCCCAAGGGCAACAAAGGAAACACTGATGAGCATAGAATATTGTATATCATGTATCTCTTTTGCACCCATTCATGCTTGTTTTTGTGGTGAAAATTGGGGGAAATGATTTTAAACTCACATTCAATGGAGATTCGTGTGATTGTAGGTAAAGAGCAGGTAAGGACATGTATAAAGCCTCCCATCAAGTGCTAAAAGGCAATGGGGGAAGAATAGAAGGCTTAACGGATAGCTCAGGACATAAAGGAACCAACGAAATTCCAAAGCAAGACAAAACCTACCGGTAGAAGTCAGTCAAAACCTACCAATAGAAAATGCTTACTGGAATTCTTCTACCGCAACCCTGCCAAAAACCTACCGATAGAAATTGCTTATTGGAAAAAACCAACCGGTAGGTTTTCTTGTTGTTCTACCAATAGGTTTTGCCCAAAAATGTCAGATGCCTACTCACATGACTCCACTTACTCCAAGGGCCTACCACTTGTCATACAGATCAGACCCTGACATATTTAACATAACATGATGTCCTCTTACACCCTAAAATCAGAATTGGAAGAGGAAAGCATGGGAGAGGCAAAAGAGAGAAGATGGGTGGTTGGTAAAGCATGGGAAGAGCATGCTTGACCTACCATTGCTTGTGGAAGTGTTCAATCTCCTCCCACTTATTGCAACTTAGTTCTCACACACTAAGGAGGAGGATATGAATGAAAATGAAGAAGTCTTACACCATCATTCAGATTTTACTAGCTTTTAGAGAGAGAAGCTTCAAGGAAGAAAATAAAGTTTTGGAGAGAGAAATTTGGATTTTTACATTTCCTTCACCATCTTTATTATAGTAAGCTTTGTTTTACTTGTAATCTTTCCATCTTTAACTTTAAACTCATTTATTTTAAATTTTAATCAAGTTTAGCATAATGTTCTTGTATTTCCATTTCTACAATTGGGTTTTCTCTTCAAGCTTTGTATTTTGGGTATGAATGATTTTGTTCTTGTAGTTTAAACTTTTTCTTGCATTAATACAAGTTCCATTTCACTACCATGTCTATTTACATTATGTTTTTTCTTGCTTTTACTTTGAGTAGCTAGACTTTTAGGTTGCTAATCCAAGGAAAATTCTTCTTGGGTATGTGAAATCGACTCTCATTCATTCTTCCTTGTAGTGTAAAGTGGTTTGGTTTGACTAGGTTGAGTGCGGACGTGGTTGTGGGCTCTTGATACACTGTTGACTTGTCAGGGGGTAGCTTGTGTCTAACACATCCACATTAGTCTCTCACTTCCTATGAATCAATCAAACACCAAGACACCATTGGTTGAATGAATTTAGTCAATTTTGCATTCCCACTAGAATGACCTCTATGGATTAGCCAACCTTATTTTTTTGCATTTTTACCAAAAACACTACTCACCAAAACCAAATTCACAAGATTTTCCAATTTTCATTTTTTCACAAATCACCCTTCAAAGAAATTTGACCTTTCCTTCCCTGAGGAGATAACCTTGAAATACCCATTCCAAGTAAAACACAACATTGCCAGTCTCTCCTCGCTTCGGGAGCACTTTTGCGCACGCACACATTTTTGGTCACACACACACACATAATTTTCACCATTTCTAGCATCGANCATTCCAAGTAAAACACAACATTGCCAGTCTCTCCTCGCTTCGGGAGCACTTTTGCACACGCACACATTTTTGGTCACACACACACACATAATTTTCACCATTTCTAGCATCGAACTCAAGGGAGATTGATACTCACCAACTCGTATAAGCCATATATACACAATCCATGTGCGTGTTTGAAGATTAGGGAAAACAGATCAAGCATTTTTGGCACCGTTACTAGGGAAGGCTAAGTGTCGAATTAGAAGTTGATTTGGGAACAACAGAGGTAAGTCTCATGATTCTCATCACGGACCAAGGTACGTTNGTGTTTGAAGATTAGGGAAAACAGATCAAGCATTTTTGGCACCGTTACTAGGGAAGGCTAAGTGTCGAATTAGAAGGTGATTTGGGAACAACAGAGGTAAGTCTCATGATTCTCATCACGGACCAAGGTACGTTGCTCCTTTGTACATATTTGTGTATACTTTTTCAATTGTAGATAGTGTTTTTGTATGTGGGACATGACGATCAAAATAGACTAGTGAGACGTACCCTAGGACCAAACATGAATATAGACCAAGACCCACCCGAGAATGTCAAAGACAATTTTGGGGATGATGGTGTCAATATTCCAAGGGGTGGGGGAGTGAAAAACCCTCAAGTTTCAAACCTCCGATTGCATTTTTCCCCTCCAAGAAATGAAGGAAATTGATCATCCGACGAGGTCAATAAGGGATTATCTCCAACAAACTCGAAGCACCACCCCCTCGTGTATACTTCTACCCGTGCAAGCACATGGCTTCCTTGTTAAATTGGGCATGTTGTAATTACTTTCTCAATTCCATGGAGTGGAACGAGAAATTTTTTATTTACACATTATGGAATTTGAGGAAATTGTTGGAACCTTCATTACAAATCATGTCATGGAAGAAATCGCACGTATGAAATTATTTCCCTTCTCCCTCAAAAACAAAGCTAAAACTTGGTTGAACTCATTAAAACCCCAATCGATAAGTTCTTGGGCACAAATGCTTTCCAAATTTTTGAACAAATTTTATCCGATGCCCAAGACCATTGCTCTTAAGAAACAAATTTAAAATTTGTTAGAAAAATCAAATGAGCAGTTTTATCAATGTTGGGATAGATACAAGGACTTGTTACACTCCATTCCATAACATGGATTCGAACTATGGCAATTGGTGAGTTTCTTCTATAAAAGAATTACACTGGGGCATCGACAATTAATCGATATGATGTGCAAGGGAGAGTTTCTAAATAAGGATCCCAATGATGAACTTCAATACCTTAACACATTGGCAAAAAATTCCCAATCTTGGGATATCATGGATCCCACCGATGTGCCAAGGGCCTCTTCGGGTAGTCAACCAAGTGGAGGGAGGATGTATAACTTGCGTGACCTAGAGGACTTGCTTGCTAAAATCATAAAATTGTCCCACAAGGTGGAGATTCTAGAGGTGAATAGCAGGCATGAGGTGTCTAACATCACTAAGAATGTGGTGAGAGATGAAGGATGTGGTGAGAGATGAAGTGCTCAAGCTCTTGACGTGGGCATTATTTTCGCAATTGTCGACAGTAAATGGGTTAGTCCCACACAATTTGTACCAAAGAAGTCGGGAGTCACTGTGGTAGCAAATGAGGAGAATGAGTTGATTCCAACAAGGATGGTCACCAGTTGGAGAGTTTGCATCGACTATTGGAAACTCAACTCATGCACAAGAAAGGATCATTTTCCTTGCCATTCCTCGATCAACTATTGGAGAGGGTAGCTGGACATCTTTTCTATTACTTCTTAGATGGCTACTCCGACTACAACCAAATAGAGATTTCTTGGGAGGATCAAGAGAAGACCACATTCTTCTGCCCCTTTGGTACGTTTGCCTATCGCCAAATGCCATTTGGGTTGTGCAATGCCCTGGGAACTTTTCAAAGATGTATGATGGGGATTTTTAGGGACATGGTGGAGAAGATTGTGGAGGTGTTCATGGATAAATTTTCAGTGTTTGGGGACTCATTTGATGGTTGCTTGGAGAATTTGGAAAGAGTCCTGAGAGATGTGAAGAGAAGAACTTGGTGCTAAATTGGGAGAAGTGTCACTTCATGGTAACTCAAGGGATTATGCTCAGGCACATCATGTTCGCAAAGGGGATTGAAGTAGAAAAATCCAAGGTGGAAGCAATTTCTAACCTGCCCACTCCAAAGGTCATCAAGGATATTAGGTCATTTCTTGACCATGTGGGTTTTTATCGTAGATTTATAAAAGATTTTAGTGTAGTGGCAAGACCCTTGACTAATTTTCTAGCAAAGGATGTTCCCTTTGTGTGGTCGGATGATTGTGAGGTATATTTTAAAAAACTCAAAAGCATGCTTACTTCACCTCCAATCATAAAATCACCTAAGTGGGAACTACCATTTGAGCTCATATGCAATGCAAGTGATTACGCGGTCGGCGCAATGCTAGGTCAAAGGGAAGACAAAAGGCCATATGTAATATACTATGCTATAAAAACTCTAAATGAAGCACAAATGAATTACACTACCACTAAAAAAGAGTTGTTTGCCGTAATGTTTGCATTAGACAAATTTAGGTCATACATTATTGGTTTGCCTATTGTAGTCTACACTGATCACTCTGCTTTGAAGTATTTGTTGTGTAAGAAGGATGCAAAATTGAGACTCGTTAGGTGGATCCTCCTCTTCAAGAATTCAACTTGATCATCAAAGACAAGAAAGGAGTAGAGAATGTGGTGACAGACCATCTACCACGGCTTGTCGTCCAAGACACCGAAGAGCACATCCCTATCCCTGACTTCTTTCTCAATGAGCATTTATTTTATATTCATTCGGTTTGTCCATGGTATGCTGATATTTTTAATTTTCTTCCCACATGACAAATACCACTACGTTGGAGCCAAAAGACAAATGAAGATTCATGGTGGATGTGAAGTACTTCTACTTCAAAAACCTGTACCTGTTCAAATATTGTCCCGATCAAGTCATAAGGAGATGCATACTGAAAAATGAACAATGGGATGTCCTTTCCTTCTACCATTCTGAGGCGTGTAGTAGGCACTTCTCTTCCAAGAAAACTTCGGCTAAGGTTTTACAATGCGAATTTTATTGTCCTTCATTTATTAAAGACTATGTTTTATTTTTCAAAGAATATGATAGGTGTCAAAGGTTGGGAAATGTGTGACCCATAAAAACATGATGCCCCTCTCACTCGTGCTTGTCTTTGAAATATTCGATTGTTGCGGCATCGATTTCATGGGTCCTTTCCTCATATCCTTTGGCTAAATTTATATGCTATTGGCAATGGACTATGTGTCCAAGTGGGTAAAGGCAATCCCAACCAAGACCAATGACCATTGAGTCATGGTCAAATTTTTAAAAGAAAACATTTTTTCAAGGTCTGGGATACCTCGTGCAATGATAAGTGATGATGGGTCTCATTTTTTGCAATAGATCATTTGCTTCTTTAATGCATAAATATAGTATAACGCACAAGTTGTCCACTGCTTATCACCCATAGACTAATGGCCAAGCCGAGTTGGCCAATGGGGAGATAACGAACATACTAGAGAAAACGGTTAACTCAAATCGAAAGGATTGGTCATTTAGATTCATTGATGCCTTGTGGGCTTACCACACCACTTACAAGACCATCCTAGGTATGTCTCCTTATAGGCTAGTCTATGGCAAGGCTTGTCACTTTCCAGTAGAGATGGAGCACAAGGTATATTGGGCCATTAAAATCTGGAACTTCAATTTGAGAATAGCCGGAGAAAATAAGAAGTTGGAGTTGAATGAATTGGAGAAAATGCATAGAGATGCATACGAGAGCTCAAATATTCACAAAGAAAAGGCAAAAAATTTTCATGACAAATCCATTATGAGAAAGACATTTGAGCCCGAACAGAAAATGCTCTTGTATAATTCTTAACTCTCCATTTTTCAAGGGAAACTTCGATCACATTGGGATGACCCCTATCTTATCAAGGTGACCTACCCTAATGGAGCCATGGAAATAACAAACCCCAAAGATGGTAAAACATTCAAGGTCAATTGCCAAAGACTTAAACCATTCTTCGAGGGTTTTGAGGTTCAAACTGTGGAGGAAAAGTTGATGGATCCAGTCTATCTGGACATTGTTGAGGAATAGCTGATCAAGTAGATTTAGTGTATGGTTGCTTTCTTTTATCCTTTACTTTGAAAGTTAATTTGTTTACTTACTATCATCTACGTATAATGTTCTTTCTTCATATGTGCAAATAGTGGTGTTTTTGTCAAAGCTTATTGCGAGGTGTTCTCTAACCCTTTCTTATCTTTTTAAGTCCATCATTGCATTCCATATCTTTTTGTTGCATTAGGGACAATTCATAGTTCAAGTTGGGGGGTGAGCTGCACCATTTGTATGATACGCCAAACTTTTGTTGATAATACCATTTTGTGGTGAAACTCACCATTCACATATTCTACCAAATTGTTTTTAGAGTAGTTAAACAATATGTGAAAAAATTTCAATTTTTTTTGAAAAATATATGAATGTTGAACCATATTCCTCTATTCAAAATGTTATTGGTTTAGTGATAGTTAGACCTTTGCTTTGAACTTTGAATAAATGAGCACATCATAGAAGTTTATCCTATGCCTGAATATCACATATGTGTTTTCTTTTGAACTCAACCATAGTGCACCATGAATGTGTAATTTCTGCAATATACATATTGGATTCACATTTTATAGCTTGAGATGCATAAGGGAGATGAATTAAGTACCTGTGTGAGCTTTAGTGTCAATCCTTTGTGGAGGGGACTTCCATTTACTCATAGGAACAATTTTTCAAATTCAAAATCTGTTCAATAATCTCATTATGTTTGCTTTGATTAGAGTGCATGTGGATAGTTGATTGACTTTGTCTTGATATGTCAATATGTCTCCCCATGCTTATCTAGAAATGATCTTAGGCCATCTTTGAAATGCTTTGAGCCTTAGCCCTTTTCTTGGAAAAATTTATCCTTAGTGTCATGATTAAGCCTTATTTGAAAATTCGTTTCCATGCCACATGATTGACCAAACCAGTGCAAAATGATTAAAATTACCACACCTTTTTTGTTCTAAGACTGATCGTGATTAATCAAAAAGGAAAGAAAATGTGATGAGGAAACCCAAAATAAGGGGATAAATGGTGCCAAATCCAAATGTTGAATAAAAAAAAAAGAGAAAAACCCAAGAAAAAAGAAGAAAATGGGGTTAAAAAAGAAAAGAAAAGAAAAATGTTGAGGAAAGAAGAAGAAAAAAAGAAACAAAAAGTGAAGTGAAGGTGTAAAGCTGAAAATTTCGAAAAAAGAAAATTTTGAAAATAAAGGTCAATGCCCTCGGACTAACCCTTTTTGTTTCCCTCGACCCTTTATTTCACTCAGCCAAAGTATCACCCCAAGTCCTCATTACAACCTTTGAAATCCCTAAATGATCTAGAGAAATCATGGTGAGAGCATACTTCAAATGAAAAAGAAAAGTTGGTTTTGCTATCTAGTGCTCTAACATTCCATTCATGAGATTATGCCAAGGTCATTTCATTTTTTATGCATAAACATCATTTTTGGATTATATGTGAACATTTTGGTTTGTGCACAAGATTCTATCTCACATTTACACATGGAGAGCATGCTAGGATAATCATAGAGTTATTCATTTTTTAGAGAAACCCTTGGTGAGTTTTGCATCAAAGTTGAATTTGGATAGCTAAGTGAATGTGCATTCCATTGAATAAATGCTTAAATTACATATGCATTTGAAACACACACGAGTTTGAAAACAAATGTGTAGGTGTATACTCTAGAATAGCATTTAAAGCCATGATGAAGCTCATGTGTGCTTAGTTCAGGTATTTGAATAATTTTGTCAGGCAATCCTATGCTTGTAGGATAGGGGAATATTGCTCAAGCATTAGATATTCTGAAGGAATATGAATGCCTTTAGTATTTCAATCTATGCTTTACATATTGGGTATTCATTTTGGTTGTTTAATTTAGAAATCCATGTCATGTGTTTTGAAAACATCAAAAACTCAAATCACATTGCAATTTCGTAAATGAATTTGGGCATGGTCACTTATTTGTGGTTCACTAGCATAGTTTAGTTTTTTTGTGAAGCTGAGGTTGTAAATAGGTCATTAGAATGTGTGGAAATTGAATAAACATGAAGTGGAGGTGAGGTGTAGAACAGAGGAAAATTTTTGAAAAAAAGTTGAAACCTA
>CAUOFW020009035.1:303214-313732 GCA_963454935.2 Ilex paraguariensis
CCCTCATGCTTATCTAGAAATGATCTTAGGCCATCTTTGAAATGCTTTGAGCCTTAGCCCTTTTCTTGGAAAAATTTATCCTTAGTGTCATGATTAAGCCTTATTTGAAAATTCGTTTCCATGCCACATGATTGACCAAACCAGTGCAAAATGATTAAAATTACCACACCTTTTTTGTTCTAAGACTGATTGTGATTAATCAAAAAGGAAAGAAAATGTGATGAGGAAACCCAAAAAAGGGGGATAAATGGTGCCAAATCCAAATGTTGAATAAAAAAAAAGAGAAAAACCCAAGAAAAAAGAAGAAAATGGGGTTAAAAAAGAAAAGAAAAGAAAAATGTTGAGGAAAGAAGAAGAAAAAAAGAAACAAAAAGTGAAGTGAAGGTGTAAAGCTGAAAATTTCGAAAAAAGAAAATTTTGAAAATAAAGGTCAATGCCCTCGGACTAACCCTTTTTGTTTCCCTCGACCCTTTATTTCACTCAGCCAAAGTATCACCCCAAGTCCTCATTACAACCTTTGAAATCCCTAAATGATCTAGAGAAATCATGGTGAGAGCATACTTCAAATGAAAAAGAAAAGTTGGTTTTGCTATCTAGTGCTCTAACATTCCATTCATGAGATTATGCCAAGGTCATTTCATTTTTTATGCATAAACATCATTTTTGGATTATATGTGAACATTTTGGTTTGTGCACAAGATTCTATCTCACATTTACACATGGAGAGCATGCTAGGATAATCATAGAGTTATTCATTTTTTAGAGAAACCCTTGGTGAGTTTTGCATCAAAGCTGAATTTGGATAGCTAAGTGAATGTGCATTCCATTGAATAAATGCTTAAATTACATATGCATTTGAAACACACACGAGTTTGAAAACAAATGTGTAGGTGTATACTCTAGAATAGCATTTAAAGCCATGATGAAGCTCATGTGTGCTTAGTTCGGGTATTTGAATAATTTTGTCAGGCAATCCTATGCTTGTAGGATAGGGGAATATTGCTCAAGCATTAGATATTCTGAAGGAATATGAATGCCTTTAGTATTTCAATCTATGCTTTACATATTGGGTATTCATTTTGGTTGTTTAATTTAGAAATCCATGTCATGTGTTTTGAAAACATCAAAAACTCAAATCACATTGCAATTTCGTAAATGAATTTGGGCATGGTCACTTATTTGTGGTTCACTAGCATAGTTTAGTTTTTTTGTGAAGCTGAGGTTGTAAATAGGTCATTAGAATGTGTGGAAATTGAATAAACATGAAGTGGAGGTGAGGTGTAGAACAGAGGAAAATTTTTGAAAAAAAGTTGAAACCTATCGGTAGAAGTTTGCAAAAACCTACCAGTAGAACTTTTCCAGTGCACAAAACCTACTAGTAGGTTTTGCCCAAAAATTCAGAAAACTAGGGTTTATGTCATATTTTTTCGGTGAAACCCTTTACTTTCTCCACTCCTCTCATCCTTAGAAACCCTCTCCTCTCCCTTAAAACCTTTCAAATCACTCATCAAATCTCTCAATTAACCTTCCNCCAAACCAGTGCAAAATGATTAAAATTACCACACCTTTTTTGTTCTAAGACTGATCGTGATTAATCAAAAAGGAAAGAAAATGTGATGAGGAAACCCAAAATAAGGGGATAAATGGTGCCAAATCCAAATGTTGAATAANAAAAGGGGGATAAATGGTGCCAAATCCAAATGTTGAATAAAAAAAAAGAGAAAAACCCAAGAAAAAAGAAGAAAATGGGGTTAAAAAAGAAAAGAAAAGAAAAATGTTGAGGAAAGAAGAAGAAAAAAAGAAACAAAAAGTGAAGTGAAGGTGTAAAGCTGAAAATTTCGAAAAAAGAAAATTTTGAAAATAAAGGTCAATGCCCTCGGACTAACCCTTTTTGTTTCCCTCGACCCTTTATTTCACTCAGCCAAAGTATCACCCCAAGTCCTCATTACAACCTTTGAAATCCCTAAATGATCTAGAGAAATCATGGTGAGAGCATACTTCAAATGAAAAAGAAAAGTTGGTTTTGCTATCTAGTGCTCTAACATTCCATTCATGAGATTATGCCAAGGTCATTTCATTTTTTATGCATAAACATCATTTTTGGATTATATGTGAACATTTTGGTTTGTGCACAAGATTCTATCTCACATTTACACATGGAGAGCATGCTAGGATAATCATAGAGTTATTCATTTTTTAGAGAAACCCTTGGTGAGTTTTGCATCAAAGCTGAATTTGGATAGCTAAGTGAATGTGCATTCCATTGAATAAATGCTTAAATTACATATGCATTTGAAACACACACGAGTTTGAAAACAAATGTGTAGGTGTATACTCTAGAATAGCATTTAAAGCCATGATGAAGCTCATGTGTGCTTAGTTCGGGTATTTGAATAATTTTGTCAGGCAACCCTATGCTTGTAGGATAGGGGAATATTGCTCAAGCATTAGATATTCTGAAGGAATATGAATGCCTTTAGTATTTCAATCTATGTTTTACATATTGGGTATTTATTTTGGTTGTTTAATTTAGAAATCCATGTCATGTGTTTTGAAAACATCAAAAACTCAAATCACATTGCAATTTCGTAAATGAATTTGGGCATGGTCACTTATTTGTGGTTCACTAGCATAGTTTAGTTTTTTTGTGAAGCTGAGGTTGTAAATAGGTCATTAGAATGTGTGGAAATTGAATAAACATGAAGTGGAGGTGAGGTGTAGAACAGAGGAAAATTTTTGAAAAAAAGTTGAAACCTANGAAAATGCATAGAGATGCATACGAGAGCTCAAATATTCACAAAGAAAAGGCAAAAATTTTTCATGACAAATCCATTATGAGAAAGACATTTGAGCCCGAACAAAAAATGCTCTTGTATAATTCTTAACTCTCCATTTTTCAAGGGAAACTTCGATCACATTGGGATGACCCCTATCTTATCAAGGTGACCTACCCTAATGGAGCCATGGAAATAACAAACCCCAAAGATGGTAAAACATTCAAGGTCAATTGCCAAAGACTTAAACCATTCTTCGAGGGTTTTGAGGTTCAAACTGTGGAGGAAAAGTTGATGGATCCAGTCTATCTGGACATTGTTGAGGAATAGCTGATCAAGTAGATTTAGTGTATGGTTGCTTTCTTTTATCCTTTACTTTGAAAGTTAATTTGTTTACTTACTATCATCTACGTATAATGTTCTTTCTTCATATGTGCAAATAGTGGTGTTTTTGTCAAAGCTTATTGCGAGGTGTTCTCTAACCCTTTCTTATCTTTTTAAGTCCATCATTGCATTCCATATCTTTTTGTTGCATTAGGGACAATTCATAGTTCAAGTTGGGGGGTGAGCTGCACCATTTGTATGATACGCCAAACTTTTGTTGATAATACCATTTTGTGGTGAAACTCACCATTCACATATTCTACCAAATTGTTTTTAGAGTAGTTAAACAATATGTGAAAAAATTTCAATTTTTTGTGAAAAATATATGAATGTTGAACCATATTCCTCTATTCAAAATGTTATTGGTTTAGTGATAGTTAGACCTTTGCTTTGAACTTTGAATAAATGAGCACATCATAGAAGTTTATCCTATGCCTGAATATCACATATGTGTTTTCTTTTGAACTCAACCATAGTGCACCATGAATGTGTAATTTCTGCAATATACATATTGGATTCACNGTATCACATATATGTTTTCTTTTGAACTCAACCATAGTGCACCATGAATGTGTAATTTCTGCAATATACATATTGGATTCACATTTTATAGCTTGAGATGCATAAGGGAGATGAATNATATCACATATGTGTTTTCTTTTGAACTCAACCATAGTGCACCATGAATGTGTAATTTTTGCAATATACATATTGGATTCACATTTTATAGCTTGAGATGCATAAGGGAGATGAATTAAGTACCTGTGTGAGCTTTAGTGTCAATCCTTTGTGGAGGGGACTTACATTTACTCATGGGAACAATTTTTCAAATTCAAAATCTGTTCAATAATCTCATTATGTTTGCTTTGATTNCCATTTACTCATAGGAACAATTTTTCAAATTCAAAATCTGTTCAATAATCTCATTATGTTTGCTTTGATTAGAGTGCATGTGGATAGTTGATTGACTTTGTCTTGATATGTCAATATGTCTCCCTCATGCTTATCTAGAAATGATCTTAGGCCATCTTTGAAATGCTTTGAGCCTTAGCCCTTTTCTTGGAAAAATTTATCCTTAGTGTCATGATTAAGCCTTATTTGAAAATTCGTTTCCATGCCACATGATTGACCAAACCAGTGCAAAATGATTAAAATTACCACACCTTTTTTGTTCTAAGACTGATCGTGATTAATCAAAAAGGAAAGAAAATGTGATGAGGAAACCCAAAAAAGGGGGATAAATGGTGCCAAATCCAAATGTTGAATAAAAAAAAAGAGAAAAACCCAAGAAAAAAGAAGAAAATGGGGTTAAAAAAGAAAAGAAAAGAAAAATGTTGAGGAAAGAAGAAGAAAAAAAGAAACAAAAAGTGAAGTGAAGGTGTAAAGCTGAAAATTTCGAAAAAAGAAAATTTTGAAAATAAAGGTCAATGCCCTCGGACTAACCCTTTTTGTTTCCCTCGACCCTTTATTTCACTCAGCCAAAGTATCACCCCAAGTCCTCATTACAACCTTTGAAATCCCTAAATGATCTAGAGAAATCATGGTGAGAGCATACTTCAAATGAAAAAGAAAAGTTGGTTTTGCTATCTAGTGCTCTAACATTCCATTCATGAGATTATGCCAAGGTCATTTCATTTTTTATGCATAAACATCATTTTTGGATTATATGTGAACATTTTGGTTTGTGCACAAGATTCTATCTCACATTTACACATGGAGAGCATGCTAGGATAATCATAGAGTTATTCATTTTTTAGAGAAACCCTTGGTGAGTTTTGCATCAAAGCTGAATTTGGATAGCTAAGTGAATGTGCATTCCATTGAATAAATGCTTAAATTACATATGCATTTGAAACACACACGAGTTTGAAAACAAATGTGTAGGTGTATACTCTAGAATAGCATTTAAAGCCATGATGAAGCTCATGTGTGCTTAGTTCAGGTATTTGAATAATTTTGTCAGGCAATCCTATGCTTGTAGGATAGGGGAATATTGCTCAAGCATTAGATATTCTGAAGGAATATGAATGCCTTTAGTATTTCAATCTATGCNAAGGATGGATATAGGTCTCATGATTTGGGAGGTCATGAAGGAGTATGCCCAGGATAGCAAGCCGAAGGCAAATCTCTCACATGCCCACCTTGTCACGCAAATATGCTGCCACAACAAAGTCAAGGGCAGCCTCAGAGATGTGACCCTACCTCCGGAGTTCGGAGCCGTTGGCAAGTCTAGCAGTATGAAGAGGTCAGCGATGAGTGGAGGGCAGCCCAAAAAGAAGAGAGGGCGAGGCCATCGAGAGCCAACCCATCTACATCAGGACCCTCCGCAGCCGAGCCATCTACATTTGGACCCTCCACAGCCAGGCCATTCATTGTTGCCCCGCCTCACACAGTCCCTTAACGCCTAGATGCGATAGAGGGGAGGCTGGATGACCTCAATGGGACCATGCATCTTCTCTCACTAATGGTCACCAGGATATTTGAGGGGACCTTTCCGGGAGAGCCTATCCTCGATGTGCCTCCACCTTCCACTTCTTGGCCATCTGCCTCTGCCCCCATGGGCTCTACTATTTTAGAGGTGGAGGAGTTTGATGACGAGGAGACCAACGGCGAGGAGGGTGATGACGATAAGGACGATTATGAGGAGTCGAGTGATGACTCAGAGGAGTAAAGGGACCACTCTTATTTTGTTGTTTTTTGATATTTTGCACATAGGGTTTAGTAGTAGTCAGCCTAGTAGAAAAGTTTATAGGATCGCAAGACTTTTTTTTTTTGTTTCAAAATCTTTATACTGAACCTTTTAGAGTTATGAATGAAAAAATCACATTTAATTTGTTTCATTTTGCCCCATGTTCATTTACATAATTGCATTATGATTTAAGTATCTTGTTGATTAGTGAATCATTAACATGAATGGAATTGTAGTTTTATGTATTTTGGTTTGAAAATAAAGTTTGCTAGGAACTATCAAAACTCAAGTTGGGGGTGTGATGAGCCTAGAATATTGCATATCATGTATCTCTTTTGCACCTATTCATGCTTGTTTTTGTGGTGAAAATTAGGGGAAATGCTTTTCAACTCATATCCAATGGAGATTCATGTGATTGTAGGTAAAGAGAAGGTAAGGACGTGTATAAAGCCTCCCATCAAATGCTAAAAGGCAATGGGAAAGAAAGGAAGGCTTCACGGATGACTCAAGACATAAAGGAAACAAGGAAATTCCAAAGCAAGGCAAAACCTACAGGTAAAAGTCAGTCAAAACCTACCGGCAGAAAATGCTTACTGGAAAAAACCTACCGGTAGGTTTTCTTGTCGTTCTACCGGTAGGTTTTGCACAGAAATGTCAGATGCTTGCTCACTCAAATCCACTTACTCCAAGGGCCCACTTCTTGTCATCCAAACCACACCCTGACATATTTGGCATACCATGATATCCTCTTACACCCTAAAGTCAGATTTGGAAGAGGAAATCATGGGAGAGGCAAGAGAGAGAAGAGGGGTGGTTGGTAAAACATGGGAGGAGCATGCTTGACCTGCCATTGCTTATGGAAGTGTCCAATCTCTTCCCACTCATGGCAACTCAATTCTCAAAGGCAAAGGAGGAGGCTACGGACCAAAATAAAGAAGTCTTACACCATTATTCAGATTTTACAAGCTTTTAGAGAGAGAAGATCTCAGGAAGAATTAAAGTTTTAAAGAAAGAAAATTGGGTTTTTACATTTCTTTCACCATCTTCATTGTAGTAAGCTTTGTTTTACTTGTAATNTCCAATCTCTTCCCACTCATGGCAACTCAATTCTCAAAGGCAAAGGAGGAGGCTACAGACCAAAATAAAGAAGTCTTACACCATTATTCAGAGTTTACAAGCTTTTAGAGAGAGAAGATCTCAGGAAGAATTAAAGTTTTAAAGAAAGAAAATTGGGTTTTTACATTTCTTTCACCATCTTCATTGTAGTAAGCTTTGTTTTACTTGTAATATTTTCATCTTTAAATTTAAACTCATTTATTTCAAGTTGTAATCAAGTTTAGTTTAATGTTCATGTATTTCATTTCTACAATTGGCTTTTCTCTTCAAGTTTTGTATTTTGGGTATGAATGATTTTGTTTTTGTAGTTTAAAATTTTTCTTGCATAATACAAGTTCCATGTTCCATTTCACTAANTCATTTCTACAATTGGGTTTTCTCTTCAAGTTTTGTATTTTGGGTATGAATGAATTTATTTTTGTAGTTTAAAATTTTTCTTGCATAATACAAGTTCCATGTTCCATTTCACTAACATGTCTCTTTACATTATATTTTTTCTTGCTTTTACTATGAGTAGCTAGACTTTTAGTTGGCTAATCCAAAGGGAATTTCCTTTTGGATATGTGAAATCGACTCTCATTTATTCTTCCTTGTAGTGTAAAGTGGTTTGGTTTGACAAGGTTGAGTGGGGACGTGATTGTGGACTCCTGATACATCGTAGACTTGTCACAGGGTATGCTTATGACTAACACATCTACATTAGTCCCTGACTTTCTACGAATCAATTAAACACCGATACACCATTGGTTGAATGAATTGAGTCAATTTTACATTCCCANCTCGTTTATTCTTCCTTGTAGTGTAAAGTGGTTTGGTTTGACAAGGTTGAGTGGGGACGTGGTTGTGGACTCCTGATACATCGTAGACTTGTCACAGGGTATGCTTGTGACTAACACATCTACATTAGTCCCTGACTTTCTACGACTCAATTAAACACCGATACACCATTGGTTGAATGAATTGAGTCAATTTTACATTCCCATTGGAATGAACTCTCTGGATTAGCCAACCTTGCTTTCTTGCTTTTTTACCAAATTCACAAGATTTTTCAATTTTCATTTTTTCACAAATCACACTTCAAAGCAATTTGACCTTTCCTTCCCTAAGGAGATGACCTTGGAATACCCATTCAAAATAAAACATGACATTGCAAGTCTATCTTCGCTTGGGGAGCACTTTTGCACACACATTTTTGTTCACACACACACGATTTTTCCCATTNAATTTTACCAAAAGCACTACTCACCAAAACCAAATTCACAAGATTTTTCAATTTTCTTTTTTTCACAAATCACACTTCAAAGCAATTTGACCTTTCCTTCCCTAAGGAGACGACCTTGGAATACCCATTCAAAATAAAACATGACATTGCAAGTCTATCTTCACTTGGGGAGCACTTTTGCACACACATTTTTGTTCACACACACACGATTTTTCCCATTTCTAGCATCGAACCTGAGGAAGAGTGACACTCACCAACTCGTATAAGCCATATACACAAAATCCAAGTGCGTGTTTGGAGATTAGGGAAAACTGATCAAGCAAACACCCAACTCCATAATTCAACAAAAAGATCAAAGGGCACATGAGAAGACTTACCCATCAAGCCATTCAAATTTCAAGCTTTGGGTGAGAATCGAGGTCTTTGATGGATTTGGGAAGCTTTGTGGAGGAAATGAGGGGTTTTGTGGGAAAAAGTCAAGGAACTGAGAAGTAATTATTGTGAATCACAACTTTGAGAAAGATAATCGAGTGATTTGATGAGTGCCCAGCTGTTCTTTGAGTATTTTTGAAGGTTTTGAGAGAGAGTAGAATGTTTTTAAGGATGATATGAATGAAGAATGTGAAGGGTTTCACCGAAAATTATGATTTAAAACCCTCATTTTTGAATTTCTGGACAAAACCTACTGGTAGAATAACCAAAACCTACCAGTAGAACAGTGTACTGGAAAATTTCTACCGATAGGTTTTTGCAAACTTCTACCCACTCCAAGTTTATTCGACTCCAACCCATTCTAATGACCTATTTACAAACTCAACTTCACAAAAAAAAAAAAAAACATGATTCATGCTAGTGAACCACAATCTGTGACCATGCCCGAATTCATTTATGAAATTGCAATGCATTTTAAGTTTTGAAGCTTTCAAAATGCATGACATGGAATTCTAAATTCAACAAAATGAACACCCAATATGTAAAGTAAAAACTAAAGTACAAAAGGCATTCATTTTCCTTTCTCATATCTAAAATTTGAGCAACATTCCCCTATCCTACAAGCACGGGGTTGCCTGACACAATATTTCAAACACCCAAACGAAGCACACATGAGTTTCATCATGGCTTTAAATGCTATTCTAGAGTATACACCTGTATATTTGTTTTCAAACTCGTGTGTGTGAAATGAACATGTAATTTAAACGTTTAATCAACAGAATCCACATTCACTTAGCTATCCAAATTTAGCTTTGATGCAAAACTCACCAAGGGTTTCTCTCAAAAACTGAACAACTCTATGATTATCCTAACATGCTCTCCATTTGTATATATGAGATAGAATCTTATGCNTATTTGTTTTCAAACTCGTGTGTGTGAAATGAACATGTAATTTAAACGTTTAATCAACATAATCCACATTCACTTAGCTATCCAAATTCAGCTTTGATGCAAAACTCACCAAGGGTTTCTCTCAAAAACTGAACAACTCTATGATTATCCTAACATGCTCTCCATTTGTATATATGAGATAGAATCTTATGCACAAACCAAAACGCACACATATAATCCAAAAATGATGTGCATGCATAACAATTGAAACGACCTTAGCATAATCTCATGAATGGAATGTTAGGGCACTATATAGCAAAACCAACTTTTCTTTTCATTTAAAGTGTGCTCTCACCATGCTTCCTCTAGATCATTTAGGGCTGTCAAGGGTTGTAATGAGGCCTTGGGGTGATACTTGGGCTAAGGAAATTAATGGTAGAGGGAGACAAAAAGGGTTATTCTGAGGACATGACATTTGTTATCAAAATTTCCCCTTTTTTTGTGGAATTTTCAGCTTTACACCTTCACTTCACTTTTTGTTTCTTTTTCTTCTTCTTTCCCCAACATTTTTCTTCTCTTTTCTTTTCTTTTTCTTTCTTTTCTTTTTCAACCCCCATGTTCTCCTTTTTCTTGGAGAGGCATGTTGGCATTTTAAGACAAAGTTAATCAACTATCCCCATGCACTCTAACCAAAGTAAGCATAATGAGATTATTGAACAGACTTTGAATTTGAAAAATTATTCCTTTGAGTAAATGCAAGTTCCCTTCAACAAGAATGGGTACTAAAGCTCACATGGATACTTATTTCATCTCCACTATGCATGTCAAGCACTAAAATGTGAATNTTTTGAATTTGAAAAATTATTCCTTTGAGTAAATGTAAGTTCCCTTCAACAAGAATGGGTACTAAAGCTCACATGGATACTTATTTCATCTCCACTATGCATGTCAAGCTCTAAAATGTGAATCCAATCCGTGAATTGCCAAAATTACATATTCAAGGTGCACTA
>CAUOFW020009036.1:0-14261 GCA_963454935.2 Ilex paraguariensis
CATGTTGAAGGCTTTAATTACATTGGAAGGATGAAACTTCCTTGTATCCCAAAAACCTTATTATGCCTGGAAGACTTCGTTTAGGTGTGCATTAAATTGAATCCTATGGCTACTATGATGAGAATCTAGTTTTGCTCGATATTGTAGGCAACCTTACTTTGCTTTGAAACGTCCGTTTAGGCGGACGTTAAATTGAATATTATGGTCACTAGGTGATAAGCTAGTACTGTTTCTTACTGAAGGGATGATATGAGAATAGCGGGAATTATTTTTCACCCTTTTTAAGTTTTCTGGTGTAACTATGCCAATATGGCTGATAGTAGACCCTTTTTGATGGCCTTAGAGGTGCTTTTTCCTTTGTTTGCCTTGAGGTTTATTTTCATATTATTCTTGTGTTCTTAAATGGAAAATACTCAAACTTTGCGTTCTTGGGATAATTTTTTAACTCTTGAATGTAATTGTTGATTTGTTTTCTATTCTTCATTCAATTCCTGTTTGGAATCGAATGGAGAAGTTCATTCCTTGGCTGAAGATAGATGCAACTTTTGGAGTCACTTGATATTCACTTCAGTAGTAAGAAAAGTCATTTGAGGTCAGCAGTTGTTGAGTACTTGCATTAATGGAATCTATGAGTGATGCTCATATTTGCTGTCCATCATTGTTCTTCGAAAGAACTGTTGGTTTTTTGGACAAGTGATTGCTTCACATATTGTGTGTTGGCTCTTTCCTTTGGATTATTGCCGGTTTGTCATTTAGGCTGAAGTTTGACCCTGTTATATGTGATTTTGAAATCGTATTATGGTCTTTTGGGTAATTTCATCTTTGTCTTTTTACTTTCTATCTGTTAAAGGATGTTCACTTTGTTCACCTTGAAAAAAAATTTACCACTTAAGAAGGGGCACTAAAAAACTGTATTGCAGAAACAATGGTGTTTTGGAGTTGAGCATTGCTTGCGGTCATTATGGACTTGTTTAGGTTAATTTAATATTATCGCCAGTAAAAGTTACTACTGTTCTTGAGGAGAAGCTGATCGGGTGAAAAAACAATGAGAATAGTATCTAGGAGGATGCCTTTGAAATTTATGGCATTTGGAAGAGATAAAAAATACAAAAATAAAAGATTTTTAGTTAGTTTTTCATAGCTTCCTTTGATTATCCTTGTATACAGTGTTATTTAAGGCGTAAAGTGAGAAGCGAAGCGACACGCTTTACCGAAGCGAAGCGAACAGTTAAAAAAAAATAAATATTTTAATTTAATTACTTCTAAACAATCTAAGTTCTAATTTTATGTATCAGAATTCAGCAAAATCAAAATTACAGCAAAAATCAGAATTCAGCAAAATCAGAATTCAGCAAAAATTAGTATTCAGCAAAATCAAAATTCAGCAAAATCAGCATTCAGCAAAAATCAGCACTATGCATTACAGCATTCAGAAGAAGCAGCAAAAATCAGCATTACAGCTTTCAGCATTCAGCAAAAATCAGCATTACAGCATTCAGCATTCAGCAAATATTAGCACTATGCATTACAGCATTCAGAAGAAGCAGCAGCATTAAAATCAGCTATATAAATATTAAAGAAACAACAACATTCATTATCAAAGAAGAAGGGAAAAAAAAACGGAAAGCAAAAAAAAAAAAAAAAAAAATCAGAACCAGAAAGAAGAAAAAAAACAGAAGCAAAAAAACGAGAAAAAAAAGAAGCAGCAGCAGCAGAACGAAGAAGAAGCAGCAGAAAAAAAAGAAAAAGAATCAGAATCAGAAAGAAGAAGAACCAGGGAGGAAGAAGAGATATAGAAGAGAAAAGAAAAAGAGGAGACAAACCTGGAGCAACAGTAGCGATCATCTGGGAAGGAGCAGCAGCAGCAGCGATTGACTGGGAAGATCAGCATTATCGATTGTTTGGGAAGGAGCAGCAGCAGCGATCGACTGGGAAGATTAGCACTGTCGATCGCCTGAGAAGGAGCAGCAGCAGCAGCGATCGTCGGGGAAGAAAGAGAAGTAGCGATGGTTTGATCTGAAAATTAGGGTTGGGTTTTATATTTATGGGATAAGGGGGTAATTGGGTGTATTGACATCTTATAATTTTTTTTCAAGGGTTGGGTTTTATATTTTATGGGATAAGGGGGTAATTGGGTGTATTGACATCTTATAATTTTTTTTCAAATTGTCCCAATCCAACGGTCCACAATAAAAATAAAACAATCCAACCGTCCACAGTAAAAATAAAAACTATTTTGCCTCGCATACCTAAGGCGTTCGCTTTTTCGCTTATGCGAAAAGTGCTCGTTTTTCTCGTTTTTTTCTTGCTTCAGTCATCTTCGCTTCGCCTGGTGTGCTCAGGGTGAGATGCCTTCGCTTCGCTTCGCTTCGCCTCGCTTCGCTTCGCCTCGCTTCGCTTCGCCTCGCTTCTCGCCTAAGCGAGCTTTTCAAAATACTGCTTGTATATCCTGATTTTTTCCACTTGCCCCGGTTAAGTTTTTGTTGTTTGCTTACATTTAATAAAGTGGGATTAATGTTGTGCAGGTAGGACATTTTGAGTTAACTTGAGGGTGACTATGAAGAGAAACTAAAGCAGCTAAAGGAATTGGGTCAAGACTGGGAGCGAGAAAATTTAGCAAATTAGTATATACAGAAACAATAGAGTTAAGGCACTTATTAACATAGTTTAGCATCTTTGGTCAATTATTCGTGTGGGGATTGAGATGGAATTGTCCATGGAGTTAAAGTGGGATTGGTTAGATGAATTCATGTGATTGTATACTCCTGCCAAGTTGGACGGGAGGTAAGGGAAGATGTTGTAATGGATGAGTTGCACTGCAACAAAAGATAATTTTTTTAGGAAATCGATGAGGATGGCATCGATATGACTAAGAATTGAGTGCATTAGTTTGAAAAGGATACCAAGGAAAGAGATATTGAGGGAAAAGTGTTTGAGATGATTTGACTATAAGTACAATAAACTACCAACATACGGGCAAGGAGTTACTTCATTCAGCTTCAAGGTACCAAAATGATGGGAAGAGAGCGAAAAGGATGTTGATTGAGGCCTTGAGAAAAGATGCAAATCCTTCTATGTAATTCAGAATATGACTTTACAGATTGTTGATGGCTTCAGAAAGAATCAGTTGTCGAATATGCATCTGTATGATTTGAGGTTTCCGATATATTAAGCCTTTTTTCTTTGGAAAATTGAAACTCTTCTTTGGTATGTTTAAGGTAATTCCTTGTCTACCAAATTTAAAGCCTGATATCGATGAACTAGTAACTTCTAGTTGTACAATGGGGGTGTGAGGTTCTTGTTTATCAAAAGGAGAAAAAAGCAAGGAAGATTGTGAGCTTCTCAACTTAGTTCTGGTCTAAATGTTTTTTGAATTTTGGCATACCTCTATAACCTCTTCTGCGCCACATGATTGTCCTTTTTTATTGTTCCCTTGTTTGTGAATAACTCATTCACTTGTTCATCCAATTCCTCTTACTTGTTGATGATCTTGAGACAATTATATATATAGGATTCGAGCTCCTTTTTTAACATTTTTCCTTTTGTGCTAAATCCTAAAATTTTTCTTTGCAGATGAATGGAACAACTTTCTTGCCCGGATTGGTCGTCCTGAGAATACACTGGAGTCAGAACTTAAAGATGCCAACGATATCCGAGAACTCCGGTTTTGGGCTTCGTACAGAGGCCAAACTTTAGCCAGAACTGGTAAGTTGCTTATCTTCTTTGTCTATTTGTTTTTCGCCTCAGTATTCTTGTTGGCTGGTTGTGAGCATTTCAACTTGTTATTTTTAACCTTTTCTTCCATGGTTTGTTCCACTTGAGGCATTTTGGGGACATCTTTTGAATTTTATTTTGAGATAGGAAACCATGCCTCTTGGCTGGAAATTGCATTGCAACTTTGTTGAGTGAAACTAACTATTCCTGAAAATAGTGGTGATCAAGCTGACTATTTTTTGTCACTGATTACCATAGCTGTTTAACCCTGGAAAATTTTATTTTCTTAGCTCAGTTGCTCTTTCAAACAATTGCTTTAGATTAATCAAGAGATCTTAATTAAACGGTATCTAATATTATGGTATTTTGGTTGTTTTACATACCTTGGTTTGAATGACTTCCAATAATGCTTCAATATGTCTGATTCTATGAATTTATAATTGTGTGCTTTTATTTTTCTTGGATATGGAATTCATGGATTTAGAGGTGGAACTAATTGTCATTTTAGGTCTGCGTTTGAGGTTTGTTTTGACCAGCTCTTTTTTTCTTGCTTGCTTCTTTGTTTGTACTTAATGTTTCCATGGAAATGTATTCTGTTGTTGGGAGATAATTTTTTTTGGCTTTTTCCGTATTGCAAATCTCCAATTCTCAATGCAAATATGCATGCTTGCTCTTGTGTGTTGGTTGTTTGCCTGCTTAAGTAATTACCATATTGAACTTTTGCAGTTCGGGGAATGATGTACTATAGAAAAGCTCTCATGCTTCAATCCTACTTAGAGAGGGTGACTACTGGAGGTTTGTGCAACCTACTAAATTCAAATGTCTTGTTTTTGCTTGCGTAATCATTTGTCTAATTATTTGTGACAAATGTCAGATATGGAAGCTGCTGTTTCTGGAAATGAAGCAGCTGATACCCAAGGTTTTGAGTTGTCTCCTGAAGCAAGGGCTCAGGCAGATCTGAAGTTCACATATGTTGTTACATGCCAAATATATGGTAAACAGAAAGAAGAGCAAAAACCTGAGGCTGCAGATATTGCATTGCTAATGCAAGAGTGAGTTTTCAGTTTTGCATATGTATTTCTTCCCTTTGTTTGTTTTGGAATGTAGGATTTTAAGGCCTTTCCAAACGCCATGTCATTTTTTTACTTGGAACTTTGTATGCATGTCAAAACTGCTGTTTGCAGTTTGAATTTACTCTGTTCACTTCTCTTGTAGAAATGAAGCTCTTCGGGTTGCTTTCATTGAGAATGTTGAGACTCTTAAGGATGGTAGAGTACACACAGAATATTTCTCCAAACTCGTGAAGGCTGATATAAATGGGAAAGATAAGGTTTACTATATTTTACATTTCGTATTAGATATTTTCCTTTGCTGCTTGCTTTTTTGTGTATTTATCTATACAATAACCACGACCTTTTTCCTTTATTAAGTTTGTCTGTTTTTATTTTGTTTTATGTCATATTGTTTAGTGTGGTGTTTTCCCATTTTACTTGACTTAGAAGAGGTTAGGTATCCTCATTTACCCATTTGAGATTAAAATCAGGGTTTTATTAAAACCAAGGCCAGTGCCCAAGCGTAAGAATGCGATTTTGAGTCTAAGTGCCACTTTATGCTTAAATTTCCAAAATTTAGCTCTTTTGTAAGGGGCTGATACCAGTTAATGGCCTCTTCTAGGGAATATGGACCATTATAGGCTTGTTTTATAACATCATGTTTATTTGTTTAAAGCCAATATCTGCTCCTACGTAATTTTGGAGGTTACAGAGATTTTGATAGCTGGTTGTATCGTTAATTTGTTGTTCTAAGAGTTGGAGAAAAGGAAAGGAGAATCTTGTACTTTCTTGTGAAACCTAAGATTGTAGAATTACTATAACCTGTTTTTTTTCCTTCTCGAACTGTGGTTTATGCTATTATCTTGGAAATGCAGAGAATAAAAGGTAATTCAAAATTTTGCTTCTGTTTTTGGTTTAGAATGATTTGGAAAATATTAAATATCTAAAGTGGTATCGTGCTCAGATTCTTGTTTCTGTTTTGGCTTGGAATAGTTTTTAAATCTTTTGCAAATTTAAAATAGTTATTATTTTAGATGTTTTTGTACATCTATCTTTTAAGCAACGAGAGATGATTTCATTTTCTTCGTGTAAGTCCTGCTTTCCCGATGGTATATCTCATATGCTCAATTATTCTACCGTGACTCTCCAATTATATATATATTTGAATCTCATTATCCCCTCCCCCTGCTAGTTTTAGTGAGGTTTTTATAAGTACCACAAAGTTGGGAGGTAACTGGATTTATGTTCAGCCGCTTTGCGGCAGCCCTCTTGCTACGACTGGATGATTAATAAATTAGTATTGCATCTATAAATGGCATCAGTAATTTAAGAATAGAATCACATAGTGGTGATTATTTTATGTATTTTGAATCCTTTATATGATCTCCTTTTACTATGACAAAATGGAGGTACCTCACTATTGTTTCTTTTGTCTTCTATTTTTTGGGAAGTGCAGGAAATCTACTCCGTAAAGTTGCCTGGAAATCCTAAACTTGGTGAAGGGAAACCTGAAAATCAAAACCATGCTATTATATTTACTCGTGGAAATGCAGTACAGACAATAGATATGAATCAGGTAGTAATTGTTTCATACAATGACTGTCGGAATTGTGTTGCGACTGACGAATTGCATTTCATCATTTATATTCTCATGGAAGATTGGCCACTGGGAATTTGTTTGTGTTTAGTGTATTAAATTCTGGATGACAGGTGTATGCAATGAAAATTAGAATCAGTGATTTACACCTGTCAGGAGAGTATATTTCCCTCTGAAATCAGATATCATCTAGCAAGAACGCATGCTGTGAATAGTAGCCGTGAACAGTAATTATGCTGTGAATAGTGACGTGAATAGTAAATTTGAAGTCCAACATCGTGTTACCAAGTTCCTTTTTTTCCCTTTGAATTTCTTTGGTGTGTGTTTACCTGTGGTTACACCAGTGCCCACTCGTGGAGCACACATTTGTTGGTGTTTCTCTTGTGCATGCGACATTTGTATCTGCCTAAGGAATTAAGTTGATTTCCATTATAAAATTAGATGTAAACACATATATGGAATATGTTAACCACATATCAATTGGATTTCTCGAAGTCTTTATAAGGTAGCATTATTGTCCTATTTGATGAATTGATTTGCATGATATTCTCATTATGGCAGATGTCTAGATACTTCTACTTTGTGAGCATTGTAATGCATGAGTAGGTGACACCAGGTTCCAGCTGTTAGTCTTTAAGATGTCGTTCTAGTCATATTGGTTGTAGTCTCAGATTTTTCGAATTTGATGCATTACAGTCTCAGTCTTGCTGTTTGAGGAAGTATAGCGGTCCTAGTCTGTGTTGTCTCTAGTCTTTGTTGTCGTCTCATAAAACTGTGGTGGGGTTCGCCTGCGAGGACAAATGATGCAATATTTTGAGCTGTGTTTTAAGTTAGTTTGAGTCAATTTACTAGTATTAGTATTTATTTTAATATTTTTTTGAGTCAAGGGCATTATTGTATTTTCTAAATTTACTGGAATAGGTCATAGTCTGACATGTGGGTCGCGGTCAACTTTTAGTGTTGGATGCTCTAGAATTTAGAGTCTTAATTTTATTTTGTATTAGCTTTTTAATTTTAAATAATTTGACTTTGGAAATCCTAATCTTTTTAGGATTAGAGATAACTTCAAGCTCTATATATTGTTACTGTTATTTTCAATAAAGAAGATAGGGATATTTTCAGAAAACTGTAGTCTTTATATTCTTTTGAGTTGTGTGATGCAATTTTAACCCTACATGTGATGCCTAAGGAACCTTACGAGTGATAACTATTCAATATTTCTATTCACGTCACTGTTCACAGCCTCTTTTACTGTTCACTGCCCCTAAACAGTCCTATTTTGATTGTACACAACTGTCCTATACATCAACAAGACTTTGTTGAGTTGAGTATATGTTAAAAAATGTAAGTTTTACTACTTCTATCATTTTCTCCAATTATTTACCTTTATGGTTTTTGCTATAGGATAACTATTTTGAGGAAGCTTTGAAAATGAGAAATCTTCTTGAAGAATTCTACTGTGATCATGGTATCCGCCCTCCTACCATTCTTGGTGTCAGAGAGCATGTATTTACTGGAAGGTTGATCTCCACATAATATTACTGTACTTCTAAGCTTCGATGTTTAGATAATCATGTCATTTTTAACTTCTTTCATGCAGTGTCTCTTCTTTAGCATCGTTCATGTCCAACCAAGAAACGAGCTTTGTGACTCTTGGTCAGCGTGTCTTGGCGAATCCTTTGAAGTAAGTTCATGTCAAATGATTATTTTGGTTGTATTAGTTGTAAAACTAATAAATTCCATGAATTGTACGTAATGTTCAGGGTTCGTATGCATTATGGTCATCCAGATGTTTTTGATAGAGTTTTCCATATTACTCGGGGCGGCATCAGCAAGGCCTCTCGCATTGTTAACATCAGTGAAGATATTTATGCAGGTATGAATGTTGTGGTGGACGCTTGAGTGACATAGTAAGCACCTATGAGTTCAGTATCTATAATTTTCGAGGGTAGATATTTTGGGTAGGGTTGAAAGCCCGGTCCTTGATGAAATTTTAATCTGAGGCCGACATAGACCAAGGCCCGACTCTTGTCTAGTCTGAAGGAGCTTGGGACTATTTGTATGTCTGGCCAAATTTTCTTCTCTTAACATTGAGTAACTTGAATAAGATGCTCTCCAAGCCTCCAACCAAATATTACAGTTAAAAAGTAAAGACAACAATATTATTTAAGAAGAAAGGGAGAAGAAGAGAGATGGAGAAAGAGAGAGCAATAGAGAATAATTTGTGTGAGCAGTGTTGCCCTACACTCTTTTATTTATATTGAACCTTATAAAATATAATTACAATATTACTCTAAATAAATATAAAATATAAAAATAAGAACTAGCATAAAGTTAAAAAATGACCAACTTGGAACAAAGATTGTTGAAGGTACCACAAGACAATGGTTTGGTAAAAATATCACCCAATTGATCACTAGATTTGATATATGGAGTGATAATTTTCTTTCACATTGGGAGATCTCAAATAAAATGACAATCCATTTCTATGTGTTTGGTGTGCTCATGAAACACTAGATTACTAGGCATTGAAAATAGTTGTTTGATTATAACAATGCATCTCACTAATCCCCATACCACATTCAAGTGCAAAGGCAGAATATCGTACTATGGCTACCTGGTTAGTTAGCATCAGAAAAGGCAACAATAGTTATACATTGTGAAGATCCATATAATAATCATTTTTTGAGTACTCCTTGAGATATTGAAGGATACGACAAGTAGTCTCTCAACGAGGCTTTCGAGGAGCATGCATAAATTGACTAATTACTCCAACTACAAATGTAATATCGGGATGCGTAATTGTGAGATAGAGTAGTTTACCGATCAATCCCCTATAGTGCCTATGTCATCAAAAACTTTTCGACTAGTAGAATCTATAGGGGTATCAACAGGGTGAGCACCAAGAGTACCAGTTTTAGATAGGAAATTCAATTTGTACTTTCGTTGGCATAGATTGATACATTCCTTTGACCGAACAACCTCAATTCCAAGGAAGTACCGAAAAAAGACCTAGATCATTAGTGCGAATCCGCTTTCCCAAATGGAGCTTAAAATTGGCAATACTATCATAATCATTACCGCTAATTATAATGTCATCAACATAAACAATGAAAATGTTAACCCCTCGGATAGAACGATGAATAAACATTGAATAAGCTAAAGAAGAACACTAAAAATCATATTGAAGGATCATAGTGCTGAACTTATCAAACCAAGCACATGGTGACTCTTTTAGACCATATAGTGTTTTCTTCAAGGGACATACTAATTGTTTCTGACTAGAAGTAATATAACCTAAGGGTTGAACCATGTATATCTCCTCCTATAAATCTCCATGTAAAAATACATAATTTATATCTAGTTGGTATAATGACCAATCACAACAAATTGCAATCAAAATAAACACTCTAATAGAATTAAGTCGAGCAACAAGGGAAAATGTCTCAGAGTAATTAACACCATATGTTTGGGTGTATCATTTGATCATAGTTATTAAATCGTGTATCGGAAGGTGTATCGTTTTTCAAAAATAGTGTATCGTATCGTATCGTGTATTGTAAGATACGACGCAATTTTAAATAATTAATAATAAAAAAAATGTTTTTGAAAAAAAATTATAGACTTATAAAAATATAACATTTCATTAATATTCCACCTACTATTCAAGTCACCAATATAATTTACTAATATTAAAAAAATAATAAAAGGTATCAAATTAAATTAATAGTACTTATATATACTTAAAAGTAAAAATTATAATATAATGGGGTATTAAATGTAATTTTTTAATGGGGTATTAAATGTAATTTTTATACTTATAACAACAAAAAAATCTGCACCTCGTGACCCACGATCGCACACACACAGACAGAGAGAAGAGGCGAGAGGCGACCTCAAACGCAATGGCGATGCCGGTGCCGGAGAAAGAGAGAGAAGAAGAAGAACATATCTAGTGGCTGGTACCTCGTGGTCGCAGTTCACAGCGATGAAGACAGAGATCGTGAGACAAGGGTTAGTGTTAAAAATCAACCTAGGGTTTCATCCGGTTAGTGTTGCTATTTTTTCTAATTTCAAAAATTTGTTTGATTTGATTTTGGTTGGGTGTTTGGCTGGTCTGTGGGTTTGGTAGATTGGTAATTATTGTCTTCATCTCTTGCATTTTCTTTGGCATTTCTCTATTCTCTGATTTGTGGGTTTGGTGTCTTCATCTTTATTTTTGTTGTCAATGATTTGGTGCAAATCTACAAATCAGGCCGTCAAAAAAAATAAAATTATACAGGTTTTGCGTATATCGTTCGTATTGTACCGATACGTATTGTATCGTAAAAACGTATCGTGTATCGAATGATACAATGCAAAAACGATACATATCTACGATCCGTATCGTTTTGCCTTCGTATCATAACGTATCGTACGATACTAACAACCATACATTTAATAACCAACCGAGACTTTAAACGCTCGACAGAGCCATAATAGAAAGATATTTCACAGTGGATAGTTAATGACAACTAATGAGCTGCTTCCTAGTAGGAAGTGAAGTAAGATTCCAAGTTTGATTGTCATGAAGAGTTTTCATTTCCTCATCTATAGTTAGTTTTCATCCAGGATATGCCAAAACTTGTGTCAAGGAACTAGGAACAACCATAGAAGGTAGTGCAAAACAAAGGAATGATGATGAAATCCAATGCAAGGAAACAAAATTGAAAATGGGATGATTGGTATAGTTGTGAGTATCTTTCCTCAGAGCAAAAGGTAAATTAGAAGATGAACTAGTTGACGGCTCGGAAGGTAGGACCTTAGTAGAATCAGGTGAAAGCTGTACAGCTAGAGCATATGGAACAACCTGTAGTTTTTGGAACAACGATAAACCTGCAAGGGAGGTGTAGTAGTTGTGGAGGAAAACGATAAATAGTCTGGTACAACTAGCAACAAGGGCTCCCCTAATCGGAAAAGATTAAATCTGGTGATAGTGTATTTCTTGATTTTGAAAAGAAAGACAATGTCTCAAAGAATGTACCATCATCATTGCATAGTATCGACAAGAGACACGACCATAGCGTTGATAATCTTTCTGAGTATGAAAATATCTCAAAAAGACACTTAACTGAGTGAGGCAAAAGTTTATTATGACTTAGACCAAGAAGGTGAACAAATGCAATGTAACCAAGTACAGAAGAGGGAGTCCAAATGACGGTCTATCTGGATAAAATACTAAGAAAGTAGATTTGTTGTTTAATTTGGGAAAAGACATACAATTAATAAGATACATTGAAGTACGAACAACATCAACCCAATATGGTTTTGCACATGCATGTTAAACATTAAGGTGCGGGCAACATCCCACAAATGATAATATTTATGTTCGACAATGCCATTTTGTTGGGAGGTATGAGGACATATAGTTTGATGGATGCATTGTCAGACGGAAGAACCTTAATACGGGTATCAAACTAAACTAGAATTTCATTATAAAAAGTGCTATAAGACCTTAGACAATTCAATTCGGTCTTTCATAAGAAATACTCAAGTCATCCGAGAGCATTCATCAACAAAAATGACAAAATACTAAAAATCGAAAATATTTTTTATGCTTATAGGATCCCAAATTTTTGTATGAATAACATGAAATGAATTGGGCTGACGAATAAAAGAACTTGGAGGAAAAGTGCTATGTTTATACTTAATTGACAAGTTTCACATTCTAACATATAGAAGAAAAGCTCAAATCGGAGATAACTTGACACAGTTTTTGCAAGGAGAGAGACACAAGTAGCACTCAAGGCAGGAATAGAATCACCAAGATCTAAGTAGAGAAGGCCATTGCGCTCATTTCTCACTCCAATCACCTTCGTTTTGAGAGGTCTTGAAAAACACAGAAAGGAGAGAATGTCACTGAACACTTTAAGGACTTTGTTAATTGACTCACAAATAACAAGTTAACAAAAAAATTAGGAACAAATAAACTAGAGGTTAAGGGCATGGACTGAGTAGGACGTAGATCGTCCGGCCCATGTACTGGTTGAAATGAACCATCAGCCAACACAATACATGAGTTTTACAAATGAAAATTAGAAAATACACAATAATTACTAGACATATGAGTACTAGCTCCTAAATTAATGATTTAAGAGATGACAAAGAAGTTGATTGACCTTACATACAGGGTTGCCTCCATTAGTAGGCTGGTAGGAAGAAAAGAGAACGTGTAGAAGTGAAGATATTTGGTGTGAGATGAAAGATCATCCTAAGAGTCCGTAGTAGTAGGAACAACAACTGCACAATTGATAGAAGTCTGATGTATTCAAAAGTATCATATTACAACCCCCGATGAGTATATGTTGTGGTTTCTCTCATACTTATCCCCAATAATAATTCTCAGTGTGTCATGTACCATCATAATAAATACACCCCAAAACAATGATCACGACCACCATTCAATGGCACTATAAGAAAATAAAATACAAACAACTACTTTGCAGTAGGAAACTACAAGACCAATAAAACGCCATGTAACAGACCAACAAATAGGTCAAACCAAAGGCAGGGGAAGAAAATCATAACACAATGGGAAGAGCTGCGCGTCCTATTGCAAGTCGACAAGCTCGCAAAGTACAAACTCAACTATCAAGTAAATCAACAACCTAATAATTTTGGCGAAGAACCCATCACCATAGTGCTTAGCCTTGAAGATTGGAGAAGCAAAACAGAAGTTTGTGAGGAGAATTTACAGTGCACCTTATAACCAGTGCACAACTAAGGCTGTCCACTCACCAAAACAACCACAATGCATCACAGATTAGCCAAAAAACCCAACAAAATAACCACAGAATGCACAATTAGCTAGAAAGGCATCACTAGTGGGCAGAAACAACAAACAAAACGACTAACCAAAACCACCTAACTTCTTCACAAATCAACAAATGCATTGAATCACCCAATTGAGTATATGGGCCCCTTAGTCACACACCCATAGTATTGGTTTGAATCAATAGAATTGAAGAAAAAAAATCTAAGAGATAAGATTATATCAAAAACACATCAAGCAGAAAATGACCCAAAAATCCTAGTTATGATTACCCACCCACACCCAGCAATTAGCCACACAACAAACTCGTAAAAAAAATTAAATAACCTGAAGTCCGAATAGTAATCTTGGTGAATTTGGTCACTACAGACAACTTAACTTAAAAAAAAAAAGGCATCAAAAATTCACCCAAAACTAACTGGGCAGCTCACAGACAGCCTCCAATACTCTAGTTGCATCTCTGTGGTAGGGATTGAAAAGTATGAAATAATTGTCTGTCGAGTACTCTGTCACGAGACACTTTTCACGCAGTATTGTTCATGTGACACTATTCAGTGGTTGAAAAAAAAACTGGAATCATTGTTTTGATACCAAGTCCCAAAGTAAGACTACAATATTATGTTAGGATAAAGGAAGAAGAAGAGAGAAAGAAAGAGAGAGGAAAAGAATGAGAGAGTAATATGTGTGTGAGCAGTGTTGCCCTACACTCTTATTTATATTGAAGTGCAATAACAATATTACCCTACATAAATATAAAACAATAAAATAAACTCTAACAATTTCTTGGAACCATATAAGTTACCGTGGGTTTAGTCTGGTGTCCTATATTTGGCTAGAGGTGTTTGTTTGATTATGCTCTAAAGTTGTTTTTTAATGTCATATTCAGTTATTCTTATAATAGGGATGATGAATCGGTTGGAAATATGAATAATAAAATAAAAACTTGCATGCATGAAGATGGCATCCATATCACTTTTGGAGTCAAAGGCAAATGGTTTTGGTTTTTCTCATATACTAAATTTGTTATAAAAATACAGGGTTCAATTCAACTTTGCGCCAAGGAACGTTACGCATCATGAATATATCC
>CAUOFW020009037.1:0-14257 GCA_963454935.2 Ilex paraguariensis
ATATCTTTGGGGCGCTTACTCCCCGTAATGAATCGAGCTAGGAACTGCCTAGTCAATTCCTTCCAAGACCCAATACTGTTCGAGTGAAGCGTCTCGAACCATTTCATCGCAGAGTCCCCCAAGCTCATAGGGAAACACTCGGCATAGAAACCGTTGGTCCGAATGATAGAGGGACATCATCTGCTTGTATTGCCTGATATGGGCTTCGGGGTCGGACCGCCCGTCATAGGTTTTGAACCGCGGCACGACGAACTTCCTTGAGACCTCCATCTCACTGATTTCTCTCGTAAAGGGTGTTTGTATGACTTCGTCCTCAGCCTCATCCTGGACAGTCCTACCCTTTCTCCTAGAGTCTAATCGGGCTCTGAGATCAACTTCTTCCCTGACGGGATGCCTTCTGAAGTCCCTGAGTTAATTGGTAAGCCCCTCATCTCTGGGCGTCGTGTGGATTGAGTTGAGTCCTCCTCCTCGGATTCATCTCCCTTCCTCCGTCTAGACAAACCTCGCCGGAGGTCGTCCAGGGCCAATGGTCTTGCTTTCCTGGAATGGTTGTCATGATGATGTTCACCGGCTCTGGGTCGCTTTGGGGCCCTAGAGCTTTCTGCTTTGTGGTCTAGGTGGTTTCTTAGATCCTTCGTTTCCGCCTCACGGGCGGGAAGTCCACGGGAAAGGAATGAATCCCTCGACCCTCCGCCTGAGGCGGCAAACTCGTCGAGCCGGCTAAGGACGTTTACATTGTCCTTCTCTAGCTGACGTAATCTATCGCCAAATTTTTCTTCAATCACCTCCGCCAGTTGACGAGCCAAGGGGGCTGATCCCCCTGACCTGATCTCCATACTGGTTTGAGGGGTAACCCCTCTAGACCGAGTAGAGGCACTTTTATTCGTGTTGGTGTGATCCCTCCCTCTGTGATGACAGGGAGCTTGTAACTCGAGACTCCTTTGGTGGGGTGCTTTCCCTCTTTGTCGAGTGTTCACCATGGTCACTGTTCTTTATAGAGAGAAAACTCGGAAAACTAGTCGTTTCCCACAGACGGCGCCAGATTTTGATTGCAAGATCCTGCACAATATAAAAAAGTTGAACAAATCTCTCCCCTGGTGAACTCGAGTGAGCGGGTGGAGTGACCAAACATGCTGCTTGGGACAGCCTGCAAGGTACGGTGGTAACCTGGAACGGCAACGGGAGACCCTGGGAAAGGAAGAACGATCATGTGAGGCTGAAAGGGGTTCCTGGAACAAAGAAGAACAAGTTAGAAGGGCGCCGGAGTGTTTTCCGGCGTATCCCCTCCGACGGTCTAGTCAGTCTTTGAGTGAGAGAGGAAGGAGAAAACACTGAGAAAAATGTATTCTAGTAGAGAGTTTGTTGTTGCATACCCGTTTTGCCTTTTGCAATGAGTATTTATACCTTAAAAGCTCATGATTGCTGTCAGTGTCGTCAGTAGGTGATCATTAGGCTCAGGTAGCGTGTGCATTGATTCTGATGAGGAATGTCTTCTCTAATTAACTGCTCGGGGTCCCGAGCAATCAATACTGGATCGTCGGGATGCCGACGGTACAATGTGCTCCTCTCGAGGAGGATGCAATAAATGCTCTGTAATAGAAGCATTTATTGCCTTTCATTTTCGAGCCATACCGCATTGAATGCGGTCTCATCAAGGGAATGGTGCAATTAATTGTTTGCTTTCCCAAGTCGCATGTCAGCTACGGCATGCGGTTTGTCTGTCTCTGATGTGATATCATATGCCACGCGTCCATCTCCTATTGGTTGTGACCTCTGCATTTCAGTACATTTTGACATTACTTGTGCAAGACGAGGTTATGATGAATAGCCTAGAATAGCCTAGGCTGATGACCTGTACGTCAGTAGCTTATCCTAGAGTAGAGGAGGCGTCGAGGACGGGGTATATCTCGGCACCGAGGAAAGGCTGATCTCGGGGACCGAGGGAGTTATGCCGACCGAGGTACGTATCTGACCGAGGACACGTGTCGGTTGTAAAATATACTGAATGTATGATCCTACATGACGGTACCTCGGGGCGAGGGCATTCGTACGCCGATGGTGCTTGATCCTACCAACAGTGTTTTAGTAAACCGAGGACACGTGTCTTCATCATAGGGTATTTCAGAAAAGTCCCATCAATATGGATTTTTAAAATAGCATTCACGAGTCCCTCCGCTCCTACCACTTTCTCTCCCTCAAAACTAAATAACCGAAAGGTTGATCAGTCGGAGCCGCTTTTGTTCAAGGATGAGGGAAAAAAAGTATTCAGGTTGCTTGTAATCAACCCAAGTCCCCACCTGCCCTCTCTTTCTGTGTCCCTGTATCCTCTTTTTACTTTTTTTTGGGTGGATGGCCCTGGAGGCAGCACTTTTCAATTCCCTCTTATTCATTTATCTAGTTGTTTAGTTGTTTTTGATCATCATTTCCTTTGTTTTTTTTTTTTAAAACTTATACTCTGTTCCGGGCTTCTGTTTATAGGAACTATTCTTCAATTTTATATTTGTTGCAGAGGTGAGTATTCTAACATTGTTGCCATTTATTAGGTGTAATATACACTAAGTGGGTGAGTTTTATATCTTGCTAAACAAAGAGCAGTAAAGGGTGACAGTGTCGCTCTCTAATTTCTGGTGCTATTACTCAGCATGTATTAAACTAAACTTGTTGTGCAAATTAATTAATAGTTGGTGCCAATTGGACTTGGAATTAGGCCTTTTGAAAATATTGAGCCAACCAACTGATACAGCTGAATTTTGCTAGTCATAGTTCTTAACTGTTGTGTCTTCAAAGCCCTTTCTGCATGATTGATTAAGTATTGACATGACATTAAAAAAAGAAGAGAGGGTTCAGAGGTACGAATTTATATGAGTTTAATCTTAAAATATTAGAAAATGGTTTTTTTTTTGTACAAGAATACACACATTTGATTCTTTTTCTAATTTTGAAATGATAGAGTCTTCTGCACTAAAATACCTCTATTATTATTTTACAAGTTGAATCCAATTGTGATTGACAATTGGATCGTATATGCTACAGTTTCATGTGTTGCATCCTACATCGACTTGGGAGGGAGAATTAGTGGTTTATTTATGTAGTGAGCTCACCCTTATCGACTCGTGAGGATATATGAATACTTAAAACGGACAATATCTTAATAGTTATGACAGGTTGTTATAAGTTTCGTGGCGAAATTAATTGTAATAAAATTGAGCCAACCCCAAAATCTATAAATCTAACACAATTGATTAATTACACCGAGTGATAAAATCCAACCATACGATCGATTTAAAGAAAATGACATATATGGTCATTTTACGATAAAAAAACAAAAATTAAACAAGTTAAATGAGATATGTGTCATATTAATCTAACCATTATGAGATAGACTAGTTCACAAAACTTATTCGTATCACGTATCAAATTCGTATTCATGGTATAAGCGTGTTAAGTGTTGATTGTCTCAAACTGATCCACAAGAGTGTCAGTAAGAGTATATGACCCAACATGACAAACAAATGTCCTAAGTTTATCCCATGCTCGAGTCAGGTTAACAAGCCTGTGACGAAAATAGTCTACCTACTCTTCTCTTTCCTCCTAATGGTGTATTTTAACGTGATGTAATTTTATAATGACGAGTTAATGAAAGAAACAATATTAAAATTATTGAGATTTGAGCTACTAAACTCGAGGGAATGATACTGAGAATTGTTGGGGAGTTGGAGAATTAACATAGTAGAAATATAGTGGTTCACCACATCGATAGCTCGGCTAATCCACTTTTCAATGGAGATTCTTGTTCTTTCCTTCACTATTTACTATATCAAAAGGTTTACAGAATGTAAGATATGATATTAGGGTTCTGGCCCTCTGTTGGGGGCGTTACATAGTATTTATAGGATTTTTCCTAATTTTGCGAGATTCACCCCAAGATCTTCGTCATTTATCCGAAGAATTCTCTTTGATCTTAGGAGGAGATCTTTTCTGGATGAGAGTTTTATGCTTCGATTATGACTCTTTGTTGCCTCTAGGGTTTCTGTTGACAAATAGCTATCTCTTTATTACTTCCGCTGCTGCTTCGATTGGGCTGGGCTTTACTCTGATTTTATGAGCTCTGTGCATCTGGCCTCCGCTCTCGAGCTCAAAGTTGGGAATTGCTCTAAGTATCATCAGTTGCCCCCCAGCCCTTGGTCAAGCTGGCCTGGGCAAGGGCTGAACTTAAGTTGTAGCAGAATGATTTTCCAATCAGCGACTTCAAAGTTTGCACGAGAATTTTCTTTTTTTTTTGGCATGTAGGTGCTCTTGACCTGAACCTACTTGAACTGATGAGGGTGGAACAAATGACCCAAGCTGAGCCCATGTCTTTTCCAGATCTCATGACGCTAGATAATCTATTCTTGTTTAGCGCCACTACAGCTGAACAAGACTTTTCCGTTTTTCCTGAATCTGATCTCTCTTATACCGGGTTTGATGAGAGCGAGGATGCTGGGACTCATATCAAGAAATGCAAGAGGGATGGTTCATCCTTTCCTGCATCCAGATCTTTCCTGGGGGAAGTTCTGTTTTTCTCTACTAAGCAAAAATTGATGGATCTACTGTCAGTGACTGAGAAGGAGAGGGATGAGCTGAAGGAGGAGAACCTGCGTTTGAAAGAGAGGATAGCCGAACTGCAGAGACAACTAGGAATTTTGCTTTGATTGATTTTTTTTGTAATCTTTGATGTTCTTGAAACCTTGATTTTTCCTTTCCATGTTTCCCGCTTCTAACACACAATTTGTGGCTTTGAGAATTTGGCAGCTGATCTTCCATGTCGTTTCCTGGCTTGTGGACCAAAGACCCCCATTTTTACTTTTTGTAATGGATAGAAACTGTGAAGCTTTCCTTCTAGTCTATGTGCTGCAGGTCTTGCTTTTAGTTCTTCTAGATCGGGAAGCACATTCTGAGCTGTTGTGTTCGCTTTAGGGACAAAAGAACTCGTCCTGAGCTACTAAGCTATTTTTATGGACTGATAAGTTTAACGTGAGCTCCAGGGCTCTTTTTATGAACTAACGAGTTTGTCATAAGCTCCATGGATCTTTTTATGAACTAACGAGTTTATCGTGAACTCTAAAGCTCTTTTTATGAACTTACGAGTTCGTCGTGAGCTACAGAGCTCTTTTTATTACCTAACGAGTTCATCGTGAGCTCTAAGGCTCTTATTACAGACGAATGAGTTCGTCGTGAGCTCCAGGGCTTTTTTTATGAACTAACGAGTTCATCGTGAGCTCTAAGGCTATTATTACGGACTAACGAGTTCGTCGTGAGTTTCAGGGCTCTTTTTATGAACTAACGAGTTTATCGTGAGCTCTATGACCTTTTTTATGAACTAATGAGTTCATTGTGAGCTCTAAGGCTTTTATTACGAACTAATGAGTTTGTTGTGAGCTCCGGAGCTCTTATTAAGAACTAATGAGTTCGTCGCGAGCTCTAGGGCTCTTTTTATGAACTAACGAGTTCATCGTGAGCTCCAAGGCTCTTTTTAAGAACTAACGAGTTCATCGTGATCTCTAAGGCTCTTATTACGGACTAATGAGTTCGTCGTGAGCTCCAGGGCTCTTTTTTGTGAATTAATGAGTTTATCGTGAGCTCTAAGGCTCTTATTACGGACTAATGAGTTTGTCGTGAGCTCTCGGGCTCTTTTTATGAACTAACGAGTTCGTCGTGAGCTCTAGGGCTCTTTTTATGAACTAACGAGTTCATCGTGAACTCTAGGACTCTTTCATGAACTAATGAGTTCATCGTGAGCTCTAAGGCTTTTATTACGGACTAATTAGTTCGTCGTGAGCTCTGGGGCTCTTATTACGAACTAATGAGTTTATCGTGAGCTTCAGGGCTCTTTTTATGAACTAATGAGTTTAGCGTGAGCTCTAAGGCTCTTATTATGGGCTAATGGGTTCGCTGTGAGCTCCAAGACTCTTTTTATGAACTAACGAGTTCATCGTGAGCTGTAAGGCTCTTATTATGGACTAATGAGTTCGTCGTGAGCTCTTGAGCTCTTTTTATGAACTAACAAGTTCATTGTGAGCTCTAAGGCTCTTAATACAGACTAATGAGTTCGTCGTGAGCTCCCGGGCTCTTTTTATGAACTAACAAGTTCATTGTGAGCTCTAAGGCTCTTATTACAGACTAATGAGTTCGTTGTGAGCTCCCGGGCTCTTCGTAAGAGTGAATGAACCATAGACTTGCTGCTTTATTAATAATCATATTACAGGACAAACTTACTAAAAAATTTTGAAAAAATTTCCTAAGATGTTATGCATTCCAAGAGCGGAGTAAAATTTTCGCCGGGTCTGCTTTCATCTGGGGTGTCACCTTAGGAATTTTTTGTTTTGTACCTCATACAAGATTTGCGAAATTGGTGCGGTGAGTGGAGGGACCTACCGAGGTGTGTTACCTCAGTTGCAACTCTGGATGAGGTGGTCCCAAGTGATCTCTGACGTTTCCCCTTCTTTTGGGGGATCGATCTCTGTCTCTCATTGGGGACCTATCTCATCCTTTTTTCTCTTCTGGGGCTTTGGTCCCTCTTTTTCTCTTATTTCCCTTTGTCTTTTTGTATGGATGAGCTCCCCACTTTTGAAAGGAGAGCTTCTTCGCCGTTTATGTACTTTTCTGCCTTGGCCAGTACTTCGGCCATGCTGGCCTGGGAATTTTTCAAAATAGAGAATATCAGGTCTTTAGATTGTACGCCTAAACCAGCTATGAATGCAATAATGACAAATTTCTCGTCTGAAACATCCACTTTTAGTGATTCAGAGTTGAACCTCTGAACATAGGATCTGAGGTTCTCTTGGGGTCCTTGCTTCACATTCAACAGGTGGTAACTCGGCTTTCTGTACATTTGAGCTCCTATGAAGTGAGATACAAAGGATATAGATAGCTCCTTAAAGGAGAAAATTGAGGTAGGGGGAGCCTATTGAACCACTCTAGGGCTGAGCCTTTCAGTGTGATGGCAAAGGCTTTGCAGCGCACTAGATCCTGGTATCCATGCAACTCCATCTGGTTCTTGTAAGTGTTGAGGTGATCTACAGGATCCTTTGTTCCATCAAAAGCCTCTATCTGCGGTACTCTGAATTTCAGAGGGAGGGAAAAATGCAGCACGCCAGTGGTGAACGGAGATTCAGTCTGTTGTACCAAGGCATCCATCGTAACTGGAGCCTTGCCTCTCATGGCTTTCTTCATGTGGCTGAGTTCTTGCTGGATACCCTGGAAACGTTGCTCCCAGTACCGTTCTCTCCTTTCCTGTTGATAGGGGAAAAAATCGTTCTTCTCACCCCAGTCATTCTGACTTTGTACTTCTTCGTTATGTCCATTCCTAGGGAGTATGCGAGGTTCTGGCCCCATAGTTTGGCTATTTTCCTCTTCTTTGTTGACTTCCCTGAGGGGGTCGAGGTGTGGTTGCTCCCTAGGTGGTGGGTTGTTCTGGTCTTCTTGAGCTTGTCGCGCTTCTTGCGGGCGTTGTAAGAGCTTTAAGAGTTTTTTGTTTTGTTTCAACAAGGGTTAATTGACGAGATGAAGAGCTTCCATCTCGTTATTCATGGGGAGACCCCCCACGGGTGAATTGGTCTCTTGAACGTTCTCAGGTTGTCTGCTATTAGTAGCTTCTTGTTGATCTTGTATCCGTGGTGGATTTGTCTGACTTCGGCTCATGTTTCGCATTGATACCATTAGTCACTGAAAGATCAGTTGATTTATAACAGGAACAGTCGTTTCCCACAAACGGCGCCAAACTGATAGTTTATTTCAGCGTGATATAATTTTGTGATGACGAGTTAATAAAAGAAATAATATTGGAATTATTGGGATCTGAGCTACTAAACTCGAGAGTATGATACTGAGAATTGTTGCGGAGTTGGGGAATTAACACAGTAGAAATATAGTGGTTCACCAGTTCGAGAGCTCGGCTAATTCACTCTTCAATGAAGATTTTTGCTCTTTCCTTCACTATTTACTATATCAAAAGGTTTACAGAATATAAGATGTGATACTAAGGTTCTGCCCCTCTGTTGGGGGCGTTACATAATATTTATAAGGCTTTTCCTAATTCTGCGGGATCCACCCCGAGATCTTTGTCATTTATCCGAGAAATCCTCCTTACTCTTAGGAGGAGATCTTTTTTGGATGAGAGTTTTATGCTTCGATTATGACTCTTAATTGTCTCTAGGGTTTCTGTTGACAAATAGTTATCTCTTTATTACTTCCGCTGCTGCTTCGATTGGACGGTGCTTTACTCTGATTTTATGAGCTCCGAGCTCTGTGCGTCTGACCTCCACTGCCAAGCTTATACTTAAGAATTGCCCTAAGTATCATCACCTCCTTTACAATTTACTATTCCTGGAAAGTGTCTTTACGGTAAATGTGGAGCATCAAACTGTGAAGTGCCTAGTAATCCTTTTGTCTTTTCATTCTCGTATCATTTTCTTGTCCTGTCTTCATTTTGCCATTTAAGCCCACCATTTACCATCTTGAGTCCATAATCAATGCCCGCCCCCCCCCCCCCCCCCCCCCCAAAAAAAAAAAAAATCTCTTTCTGTCTCCTCCGTTACTGATTTTCTATTTAGATGTCGGTGGGAGGCATTGGACGAGTTTGTGTGAGATCAGATATTGATGAGAAGACAACGACTATGTTTACCCAACGAAGCTCTAGTAAAAGAGAAGGAGGAGGCACCAAATCGAGGTTCACCGGAAATTGCAGCACTTTCAGGCTGCCCAAAAGATCAGAATTGTCACCTATGAAATATCTCAAACACGTTGGTCACAAGATGGCGGCAGCTCTGCGATTGGTGTCGAGGCGGAGGAGAGGGTCTCCAAAAGTTTCCTCCTCACAAAAGGCAAAGACATGCGTTGCTCCAGTTGATTCTCACAGGGCTGAAGCCATAGATGATTGCATTGAGTTCATTAACTCATCTTCTTCCTTGCAAAGATCCAATTCAGTTTCTTGTTAGATTTTGTTGCAATAAATATGAGATGAAGTTCTTGTTCGATCGGCAAGTACGGTGCTAAAAATTGTACTCCCTCCACCTTGTATATGTTCTTGGATTAGAATTCAGAAATAACAGTCCCTTAAATTTCTTATTATGCCAGTGAAAAAAGTCCACAGGTTGTGGTTTCAAGATAACTTAGATATGCACAGCCATGTATAATCACCTGTGGCGGACAATTCAAAGTTCTCATATAACACTTGAATTTGGTATCTCGAGATAGTAATATTGAAGCTTTCCAATTCAAGCTACCTGACGGGGGTTATCTTTTTTATTTTTTTGGTTGTAGAAATGGTGTCTGTCATTGCTTAATACATGGAAAAGTTGGGAAAAAGCATTCTTTTTTTTCATCTAGTTTGCATCACCGAGTCATTTTGATGCTTTTATTATACCGGCTTATCTGATGGGCTATTAATACCCTAGTCTATGCAATGGTTGTTAGATCTAATTTCCTTGTATTAAAAAAGTTTTTAGTGCTATGGTTGGTGTGATCTGAGTATCAGGCAAGTCTCTCTCTCTCTCTCTCTCTCTCAAGTTTCTTGGGAAGATTCAGGCTGAAGCAGTAGTGCTTCTCAAGCATGATCAGTAGAATAGGTATCAAAGTAATAATTATCAGTTTACAGCTACACTAGTAATGTTTACTCTTCTTCCGGGCAATTGCTTTCATCACATCAAACCAAATTTTGTGAGACTTTCCAACCTTGTTGGCCTTGGTTGCTGTACATACATCTTACTATTTTCAAATGCACTGGTGACAAGAATTTCGTACAGTCAGTCGGCCATAAGGGTACTGAAGTTGGTGTTCAATTCTTGGACATAGCATATGGTCTTGTTCCCGAATCTGGTGATGTGCATAGTTGTCTTGGCCTTCTCGTACCAGGTAGGCTAGGCTTGGCTGCCAGCCATGAAGAGGATAGGTGTCGGTGATGAGTCCGCGTCGTGTATTCAGGTGACAAAGACCCTTGTCTGTCCTTGGTGTTGGTTTATTGTCACCTACCTAAACGTCCATTACATTTTGGATGTTTATACATAGGATTGCTATGATATTGTCATTTTTCCCTATGATGTGTTTTCTAATTGCACTGTTTCTTTAAAATGTGCTCGAATATATAGAATAAATCAGAGAGTTAGGGCAAAGTACTAGTGTTCTGACAATCTGTGGAAAATTTTATATACAATAAAACCAGCATGTGTGTGAACTACATAAACTTTTATCCTCATCTTTGATATTTCTCGAGGACAGAGATGTTAATCGAACCCCGAGTCTTCTTTGTTTTGGTATGCTCAAGTTCAATATCGTTTTTTCAAACTTGTTTTTGTAGCTCAAACTCAGCTCGATCAGCTTCTAGATATACTCAAATTCGACCCAACTCTATTCATTTTTTTCAGTCTGAGCTAGAATTCAATGATTGATTCGTTTAACGGTTATACTTTAGCCACATCTTCCTGATATAACTGGTTGCTAATCATTGTAGCAAGGAATGTTGGGCACACCAAGCTTATTCATAAATGAGCAAACATTGATTAGGCACAACCACCTATCACCAGTGGGAATAACATAGGGGCCGTTTGGGATTTCCACTACAGAATGCATTCTCTTAATTTATTGGTTTTCACACTGTCTTCTTTAGTTTATGACATTATCTACAATTATTAAGCTGTAACTTGTTATAGAATATACTATAGATTCCCTCACAACTCACAAGGACACCAGTTAGTTGGTCCTAGCTCTCAGGCAGCTTCTATGGTTTCTCACTCAACATACCAAAACAATGGCAATTATGAAACCATTTTCCAATTAAACAAAATATCTTCCTCGTTATATTTTACTCAATTTCACTCTGTCGTGAATCATGTATAATAAATTCAAGTGAGACTCTATTAAGAAGATTTTTTTTTTTTAAATTCAAATAATTTTTAAAACTTTTCTTTTTCAAATTTTTTCCTATATAAATGTTTATTTTATAATTATTATATTTATCAATCAACCAAACATTTCTATAATAAAAAAATAATACAAGCTTGAAATTTAAAAAAAAAAATTAAATTATAAAACAATAAAACCTAATTCATTGTTGCTACCCACAAAATTGAGAAATCATATATGGGTTCTACCCTAACATTACCTATTTAAAAAATAGAGAAAATTAGTGGATTAATGTCTTGTGTCTTTAGTGAATGAAAAGAGAATTGCGGTCATTGATGAGCCCAGATCTAGTTGGGTCCAAATCCAATTAATGAGGTAGGTCCAAATTAACTAAAAGGCAGGTCAAGTCCAGTTCATAGCCTTAGCCCAGTTCAAGATTCAAGGGACCCAAGAAATTAGCGCACGTGGAGAGCAATTATCGGGATAGTCACTATCAAAGATCAAAACTATTTCTAATTGTATCTTTTCGTAATTTTAGTTATCTTCCCCGAAAAACTAGTAACCTACCTTTCATGACCACCGCCTCAGCTAAGGTTTGGTGTAAGGGACATACCTATTGATCTCTACATCTCTCACACATAGCTATCTCTCTCATAGCTACCTCATCTACCTAAAGCTTGCCCTTGCTCTCTCTCTCTCTCTCTCTCTCTCTCTCTCTCTCTCTCCACTTACTACTTTATAAATAAAATTTTTTGGCCATTGTTTCTGTCTTCAATGGTTAGGTCACCTCGGTCCAACCACCCATTCTTTGTCTTTTGCTATTAATTTCTTCATTAATTGCCCTGCATCGTATACTTGATTGTTGATTGTACATCGCCTATTTTGTGCATCATCAGTTTGACGTCGTCTGTGAGAAATGACTAACTTTTCTACTACCTTTCTAGTTTCTTTCAAATCCATGGCCATCACAACCAGATCGATGAATCAACAACCCGAAAACAATGACCTGGCTAGTCGAAAAGGGGCTTCGCCTCCGCCTCCACCAGCAAAACCATTTACTGCGTCGAATCCTGTGGTCATTGCGACAAATCCTGTGGTCGGGCAATAGCTTTTAGAGACCATGTAGTTCTTGGTGAGCCAAAACCAGCAAATTCTCTAACTAATGTTTGCCTTAAGAGGCGTTATCCCCTAATAAGTAGTAGGAGCTGCACTCACTCTAATAGGAGAGGACCCACACCCTTTCCCCATAGGGCAACAAGGTGCCCCCATGCAACGCCCAAGCACCCTTCACTAGGGAGTCCCCACTCAGCGCCTAGGCGTCTCGCATGCTCCTCCTCCTCAGGTACTTGTTCTACCTCCATACACTATCGACTATCTAGAGCAAGAGGATGAGGGGGAAAACCAGTATGCGCATCATAAGAGATACTAACATAAACCAACAGAGGGTGTCCCTAACCAGTGGGATAGAAAGATTAAGGGGGTGCAAAACCAGATTGACAATACCCTCAACGCCATCAAGGCACAAGCACCAGAAATGGTGGACTACCTAGTAAGGCGCACTCACATTCATTTTGTGGCAGATGTTGTCAACTAATCTCTGCACTCAAAATTCAAAATGCCTACTGTTACCCCCTTAGCTCATTGGCAACATTGACATGTGGCTGCCTCCCCCAAAGGCCGGCTGCCTTAGCCAAATTGGGTTATACTTAGACGAAGTATACCCTTGTGCAAAGTTAGCAGAAGCCATGCATGGCTGAAGGAGGTAGCCCATGCATAGGCATGGTGGGCTTGATTGGACACAATCAGTAGGCTAATTGAAAACCCATGCATGGTTGAGTGAGGCAGCACATGCATGAGCACATGATCATAAGAAAGCATGAAAGCAAGGTAGCCAAGTGGTTTGAATTATGGGAAAATGCTAGTCTGTAGGACTAAGCCATGGGTTGGGCATGGCTAGACACGAATGCAAGACAATCAGATGTTAAGGACTCATGAGAAAGGCACATGCACAACATGTGAGGATGTTATGGCATGTGCCCCGCAGATGGCGATAGTTTTGTGCAGTTGCTGGTAGGTACACAACATGTAGGAGTCTCTGTCATGTGTACACAACATGCAGGCAGTTGTTGGCTGTGTCAGCCACCAGTTGCAACTTCCTCTGCCATGACCAACATAATAAAGGGAGTGGTTGAAGGTGTTAGTCAGTATCAGCAAACTTGTGGGGCGGATTTGAATTGTTATGTAGTTGTCTAGGCGGTTGGGCTTGTAACTACCACCTTAAATATTATAAATAGGCATGTCTGGGTCTGCAGTGCAACCAAGAGAGTTGGACACATTTTTGTAAGTAGACCCAAAACTGGGTTTCCTTATACTTTGTTAAGAAAGAAAGGTTTGGCCAATTGGCCTGTAAAGCTTGTGTGTTATGTGTATGTTTACTTACTGTCCCTACTCTATTCATGTGTGCATTCTGTGAGCATTTTAAGTACTTAGATTAGACTGAGTGTAGGATCTCAGTTCCATCACAAGGCAAAAATTTGGTGAGAAATTAACCTTGTGACAATTGGTATCAGAGCTTCAATTTACGACCATGGCTAGTGGAAACGCTACTGAATTGTGAGAATGTGTGACCCATCCCAAAGATTTTTTGGGCGCCCTTGAAAGTGATGTTGCAATCATGGTGGTTGTGCAGATGGAGCAAAACGCTATTCAGATTGCTGGTTTATAGATGGCTTTTGATAACTATGTAGCCAACACCGATGCAAAGCTTACAATGATAATGGAGGACATTTTGTCCCTCACAGATGCTGTCAAAACCAATCTAAAGGTCTTAAAGACCAAATGTCCCTGGTGAAGAAGGCCATGAATTCTCGACCTACTGTGGGCGAGACATCTTCAAAAATCAAAGTCCCAGAACCAAGGCCTTTAAAGGCACTCAAAGCGCCAAGGATCTAGAGAATTTCTTATGGGACATGGAGCAGTACTTCAAAGCTGCCCATGTGCCTGATGTAGAAAAGGTGACAATTATCAGTATGTATCTTTCTGGTGACGCTAAGTTATGGTGGAAAACCTGGAACGAGGACAATGTATCTGTTGGGCGTGCAAAGATCGAAACATGGGAGACCCTAAAAAAGGAGTTGAAGGATCAATTCCTCCCTAGCAGTACGACATGGATTGCTAGTGATTCACTCAAGAAATTAAAACACACCGGAACTGTTCATGATTACGTGAAGGAGTTTGGTTCGTTGATGCTGGACATCAAGAACATGTTAGAAGAAGACAAACTCTTTAACTACAAGGCTGGGTACAGGTCGAGTTGTGTAGGCAAGGGTAAGATGATTTTGTCCACTGCCATCGCTGCTGTAGACGGCCTTGTTGACTT
>CAUOFW020009038.1:0-14255 GCA_963454935.2 Ilex paraguariensis
TTGAGACTTTAAGGAACACACAATCTCCCAACCGAAATTTCAAAGGTCTTCTCCTCTTATTAGCACAACTTTTATGTCTACTCTGAGTTGCGCATAATCTTTCCCCAATTAACTAGACTTTCTTGGTAGTCCCTCTAACAATTTTTGGTCCAAATAAGTTACTCTCTCCAGCTTCTGCGTAACATGTAGGTGATCTACATGGCCTTCTGTACAATGCCTCGTGAGGGGCATTCCGATGCTGGCCTGGTAACTGTTGTTGTAAGCAAATTCCACAAATGGTAATTGTTCACTCCAACTGCCTTTAAAGTCCATAACACACGCCCTTAGTATATCTTCCACAATTTGGATTACACTTTCTGATTGGCCATCCATCGAGGATAAAAAAATAGTATTAAATTGCAACTCTGTCCCCAATGCCTTCTACAAGCTCTACCAAAATTTAGCCACGAATCAGCCTTCTCGATCGGACACATCTCTCGGATGTACAGCTAACTCAAAGTCACTAAATTATTTGTGGTCTTGACATGTATAACGTGGGCAGTCGTTGTCAATCTATCAACAATCACCCAAATAGCATTATGTCCCTTAACGTTTCTAAGCAGCCCTGACACAAAATTCATAGTAACGTGATCTCACTTCCACTCGGGAATAAGTAAGGTTTTTAATGATCCTTCTGGTCTCTGATGCTCAATTTTAACTTGTTGACAAACTACGCACTTCACTATATACTTAGCCACATCTCTCTTCATTCCCTTCCACAAGTCTTGACGTTTCATATCTCTATACATCTTGGTGCTACCCAAATGTATTGAAAATTTAGAATGATGGCTCTCCTCCAACACTTCTTCTTTTATTTGGTCATTATTCGGTACGCATAATCTTCCCAGGAATGGTAACTCATCCTGGTATAAGGACCAGTTCTCCACAATATCACATTTCTCCAATATGCCCCGAATAATGCCCAAATTGGAGTCTAATCATTGTAACTTCACCACTCTTCGCCGAATTATTGGTTGAGCTACAAGATTAAATAAGCACAGTTGGTCTTCCTGTTTATCCACCAACAAGTAAAAATCCTCCAAGACCTCAATGATTTCCATCTACCCACTACAAGGACATTGATTTCACCTCGAGACTTTCTACTAAATGCATCAGTTACCACGTTAGCTTTTCCTAGACGATAATTAAGTGTGAAATCATAATCTTTTAAATACTTGATCCAACGTCTTTGTCAAAGTTTGAGATCTTTCTGAGTGAAGATATATTTCAAGCTCTTATGATAAAAAAAACACCTAAAACTTCTCTCGATACAAATAACACCTCCACCACTTGAAAGCAAACACCACCACTGCAAGCTCCAAGTTATATGTGGGGTAGTTCTACTCATGTTTCTTCAATTGTCTAAAGCCATAAGCAACTACCTTACCCTTCTACATCAATACACATTCCAAACCTCGTAGAGAAGCATCAGTGTAAACATCGTATCCCTCTCCACTATCTAGGATAATCATGACCAATGTCGTCATCAATTTCTCTTTTAGAGTAGTAAAGGCAAGTTCACACTCTTCAGTCCACACAAATTTCTCTCCCTTCTTCATAAGACGGGTCATTGGCATAGCCAACCTTGAGAACCCTTCAACAAACCTCCTGTAGTAACCCACTAAACCCAGGAAACTATGGATTTTTGTCACATTCTAGGGTGGTTCCCATTTCATTACTACTTCAATCGTTGTAGGGTCGACATCTACTCATATTTCCAACACCACCTGTCGAGGAATTTCACTTCCTTCATCCAAAGCTCACATTTACTCATTTTGGCAAACAATTTATGCTCCCTTAAGGTTTGTAGCACCACCCTAATATGTTGTGTATTCTTCTCGTGTGTCTGAGAATAGATCAAGATGTCATCAATAAAGATGATAACAAACTGATCTAAATACAGTCTAAACACTTTATGCATCAAATCCATAAATACTGCAGGAGCATTGGTTAATCCAAATGGCATTATCGTATATTTGAAATGACCACACCTCATATGGAAAACAGTCTTAGGAATGTCCTCCTCCTTGATCCTCAATTGATGATACCCAATACGAAGATCAAATTTGGAGTAATACTTGGAACCCTTCAAATGATCGAATAAATCATCAATTCAAGGTAGTGGATACTTTGGTGGTGTTTGGTTTGTGTTTCGAAAATAGTTTTTTGTTCTCAAAATACAAAATTTTGTGAGATGCTATTTGGACAACAATTTTCAAAAATAATTTTTCAAAAAAAGTGGGAATTGAGAACAAAAACTAGATAACATCATTTAGATATTTTTTGAGTTTTCAAGCCAAAATAGAAAATAAGGGAAACAATCTCACTTTTTAATGAGGTTTCTCCTTCGAATCCCCTTAGCAACAAAATTAGCCATAGTATATAGGCTTCTTTTTTTTTTCCTTCCTCTCTCCCTGACTTTCTCTCTCTCGACTCGGCAAAACAGCGTCTTCTACGTCACTCCAGTAGCTGAGAGAGAGCTCAGATGAGATAGTCTTCTCTGACAACTAAGAGCTCTCCAGCAGGATTCAGATCTAGGTCTTCTTCGTCTTCTCTGAAGACTACCTACTGTAAAACAATGCTCAGAAAATAGATGTGCAAGAAATGAGTGCAGCAACAGCATGCGCACATGGCAGACTATAGAGTTACCAGCGGCAAAATTCTCTTTGAGTTTTATTTTTTTCAAATCTAGGTCTTCTCTAGTGAAAGAATCCTGTTTCGGGCAACTGAGTTCAAATCTAGTTCTTCTCAATCGATGGCTACTCCGATGAATCTCCCGCAATGCAGTTCATGGCTAGATTTTCTTTTCTTTTTTTTTTTGTATTTTATCAAATTTATTATATTAAAATATTACAGGCCCTTAGTTTGCATCTCTTGGCATGTGCATGTCCAAACAGTCCCTCAGTTTATTCTTCATCGTCACCCAATTCAACTTTCTATAATTATGCATAGCTGAAGTGTTCCATCATGCTTCTTCAAAAAGAGGACTAAGGCTCCCCAAGGTGAAGTGCTTAGACACACGAACCCTACTGCTAGTAATTGGTCTAATTGCTTCCTTAACTCCTTTAACTATAAAGGTGACATCCAATAAGGAGTGATGAAGTTGGTTCTATTCCTGGATACAAGTCGACGATAAACTCAATTTTTCTCTAAGGGGGTAGGCTAGGAAACTTATCTGGAAATACATCTAGAAAATCTAACACCACTGATATAACTTCCCACTGGGGTTTAACTTGTTCTCCTCCCATCAAACTAGCTAGGAAACTTAAGCTACTCCTAGTCTTAGTCTATAAGAACCGTCTACCCGTCATGGGAAATGGGTGAGAAGTATTCCGCTCATTGGTGAAGCTAAATACTACCCCGCTCGGTGAATGAAATACTATCTGTTTTCGAAAGTAATCCATCACAGTGCAATATGCTTATAGCAAATTCATCCCGAAGGTCACATCATACCCTTGCATGTCCAATACCACTAAATCTACACTTAGCTCTTGTTCTCCTATCCGAAGTATACAATCCCAACACACCCAAAGTGTTTCCATTCGTTCTCCGGTTGGTAGTTCAACACTCAATCCTTTATCTAGGTTTTCACATTCAAGTCGTAATGTTCATGAATTGTAAAGTAAAACAATACCTTCGACCACAATATTGGTGATATCATCTTCTAGTCGGGTCAATGCAAAGACTCAGCCTTGATTGTTGCCCGCTGGTATAATAGCCCATACGTTCCTTTACAGCTACTGTTTCTGGGGCAAAGGTTTGTTCACGTTCTGCTGTCCCACAGCCTGATTGTTTTTCAGTGGAAACGATGGACAATTATTCCTAAAATATCCATAACCTCCACAAGCAAAACAATAATGCTAGTCTATAATTGTCCTCTCCTGTGTACCCCTAGCTCCTCTGCCTGGTTGATTCCTTTGCCCGAAGGTTTGATTAGGTCCGCAATATGGAGCTGTCCTTAGTATAGCTCCACTACTGCTGCCCATTTTAAGGGGACCTCCTCTAGCAAAAGTCTATTTTCGTAGACCCTCCTTTGTGTGTCTCTCCACCAAATTTGCTTGATTCACTATATCCTTGTACTCCCGGATCTTGTGTGCCACCAATTTCTCTCAAATAGAAGGCCTCAACCCCTACTCAAACTATTTGGTCCTCCTTGCATCCATAGCCACAAACTTTGTCTCATAATGAGACAATTCGTCAAAATTCACTTCATATTCGACCACTGTCATACTCCCCTACTTCAAGGCTAAGAAATCTTCACTCATCCTATCCCTTATCATAAAAATATTTATCCCAGAAAATTTGATCAAAGATCTCCCAAGTCATCGTATCCACGTCATTCATCCTCTTCATGGAATCCCACTAATGGTCCACATTTCCTTCGAGTAAATATGTAGCTAGCCAACCCGGATATCCGCAACAATCCTCATGCTATCACACATCTTATTATCCTTCTAATCCATTTTTCTAATCCATTGGATTGGAACTACCTTGAAAAAAGGGCAAACGTTGCCTAAGCAATTCTATCACTATGTTCATCTTCCTAGACTCATGATTACCAGTTGGATACACCACCAATAGATGTGCAGCCCTGTTCTGGTGGTTGTTCCCATTTTGATTTTGTACCAAGGCAATCAATTCTCATAGGCACTAGTAAATACCGTTCATGACTTCCTAGGGTGGTTGATTTCCAACTTGGTTAGCCGAACGTCCACGTCCTCTTCTATCATCCATTTTGCATATCATGCATAGTTTTAGTTTACTTACACAATACCAATATCAACTCACACCAAACGCTTAAACATAAAATTTCTAACCGGTCTAGAAAAGAAAAAAATAAATAAATAATGCACAAAAATTTGGCACTTCCGATGAGGCCACACCCAAAAAATAGACAAAATAATCAAATCAAGTTTTCTGTATAAAACATCCCCAAAAGATGAATCTCCTAAAGAGAAATCTCATGCAGAGACAATGGTACCTAAAAAAAATGAGATATCAAGAAATTATATATGTACTAAAGAAAATGGAGACACTCTTCCCACCGTTAGGGGGAGGAAATTGCCACCTGAAGAATGGTGTGAAATTTCTTACACGCCTAAAGCATGGTCAACACATAGTTTCAAAAGATTCAACTCCTAAAGAGAAACTACATACAACTCAAGAAAAAGTTGTTGAAGATAAAAATTAAAATGCATCCACATCATCTCAAATAATAAACCCCTAAAAAGGAAAAAGTCCCTAAAGAGACACAAACTCATAAAGAGATATAGATATTTATAAATGAATACATTTGTATTAAGTATTCATATATAGATGAGGTATGGGATCGTAAAAAAATGATCATTAATGATATAGTAGTTACTGAAATCTAAAATGGCGATGATCTTGAACCATGCACAATATATGATTGTCGACATTGAAATGATTACTCAAAGTGGAAGAAAGCAATTCACTTGGAGCCTATTAACAAAATACAAAATATTGGACCCATAGTTCAATATACCTGAAGATGTAAATGTAGACCTGTAGTTCTAAAACATCAAAAGTTGTTAAATTGGACACGTAGTCCAACGCTTTAAGATGTAAATCCTATTGGATATAAGTGGGTATTTATATGAAAATAAAAAGTAAATATGCAATATAAATTTCATCTCGTAGCGCAAGGGTTCCTACAGAGACCCATGATTGATTATAAAGAAACATATTCACCAGTAATGGATGTAATTACATTTCGGTATTTTATTAGTCTAGCAGTCTCAAAAAAACTCGACATGCGTCTTATGGATGTTGTTACTACATATCTGTATAGAAAGTTAGATACTGATATTTATATGGAAGTCCCTAAAGAATTGCAATTGCCTAAAGCAAACAAATTAAAATCATGAACACATGTACTCAATTAATTTGAGACGATTCTTATATGGATTGAAACAATCTGAAAGAATGTGGTATAACCATCTCAATGAGTACTTGGTCAAGGAAGGGTATGTTAACAATCTCATATGCCCATGTCAAAATCTAGATTCTCCATCATTGCAGTATATGTTGATGATATGAATTTGATTGAAACTCTTGAAGAATTGATAAAAACTACTAAATATTTGAAAAATGAATTTGAAATGAAAGATCTCAGAAAAAAAAAAAAAAAAAGTATTGTCTTGGCCTACAGATCGAGCATATGTTAAAACAGAATTCTTATCCATCAAACAATCTATACCAAAAAAGTCTTAAAGCAGTTTAACATGGATAAAGCATATCCATTATGTACTCCGATAGTTGTCTGATCTATTGATGTCAATAAGGATATCTTTCATCCTAAGGAGGAATATGAAATGTTTCTTGGTCCTGAAGTATCATACCTAAGTACAAATGGTACTTTGTTATACTTAGCACAATGTACTAGGCTTCATATAACATTTCCAATCAACTTGTTGGAAATATTTAGTTCTGCATCAACTCGACAACATTGGAATGGCGTAAAACATGTCTTATGCTACCTTCATGGAACTACAGATTTGGGCTTGTCATACTCAAAGTTCACATTTAGTCAGTTATGCAGATTCTTGATACCTATCAGATCCCTACAAGGCTGATTCAAAAACTAGGTATGGTTTTCACATATGGTGACATAGCGATCTCATGGCGATTTATCAACGAGCCATGATTGTATGTGACTAAGGTCTGTAATCCATCACATTTGAGATACTTGCAGACTATCTTTGATTACAGATTCACCAACAGCCTTATTTAAAGATAACGTTCCTTTTATTGTACAAATTAAAATAGGGTTTATCAAATGTGATAGAATCAAACATATTTCGTCAAATTTTTTCTACATCCATAAACTCTAGTAGAGTCATGAAATTGAAATAAAGCCGATACGATCTAGTGAAAATCTTACAAATCTATTCACTAAAATTTTACAATCATCATCATTCAAGAAATTGGTATATGGCATTAGAATGCGTCAGATTTGTGACCACTCTTGTAAAACCCGGTAAATTTAAACGATTGTAAATAAGGGCAAAACAGTAATTTTGACACTACAATACGGATTGAAAATTTGAGTTTTTTTCAGATCTCAGATGATGAAATGGACCTCACCGTTGGATTCATCTTGCGAAATCTAGTTAGCACGTCAAATTTCATCGAATTCTGAGATAGTCAAATTTTTTGCGTTTTACAAGGCGGTCGAGTCTCAGGTGACCCAAAAATGAGATTTTTGGTTAAAATTTCAAAATTTAGGAAATAATTAAATTTAATTTAAAATAAAAATATTTTGAACTTAAACTGGACGAAATTTAATCGTTTCGGGATGAAAATGGACCCGGGAAAAGAGGGTCGTGTGGCACAATACGGGCCAAGCATTCTAAGACTATAAATAGGCGTAAAACCTGATTTTTTTTACCCCATTTGTGTCCAGCCGTTAGCCGATAGAAGAAGAGAGGGAAAGAGCTTGGATCCTCCACCTTCTCTCCACGATCTACGACATTCCGTCGCTCAAATCCACTCAGGTCAAGAGAAAAAGTTGATCTCCTCGTCAAGGGCTACGCCTATGCACCAAAAACGAGGATTATCACCAAAGGTTGAAAAGTGGGATTTTTGGGAGGAGAAGATTCGAGTTAGGAACAGGTTATTGAGGACTTCCTATGGTCGTTTTTCACGCTTTAAGAGATAGGGTTCTTTCCTACTCGGGTTTATTTATAACCTAGGGTGTCCTATGTAATGGGTATATTGATAAATAGATTTTATCATTACCTATGTTGTGGAAATTGATGAAATGGGTATTGAAATTGGGTAAAATAAAATTTTACCTTGAAATGGGTTGTGAATTAGACTCAATGTGATCCATGGAATTGGGGGTTATGTGAACATGTTATGTGTTTATTGTATGCCTTGAGAATTACGTATGTTGTTAGCATATGTTATGTAATAACATGCTTGTGAATTGTTGTTGAAAATGAAATGTGGATATATGTTCATTGATACATAGCCTTATGAGAAAGTTTGGTAATTATATGCTCCGGATATAAATTGCCTTCGAACTTGTTTGAATGTAGTTAATTTTGCTCATGTGGCATTCATTACATGTGGGCATGATGTTGAAATAGCAATGATGCATTACATTGCATATGCACGTAGACATCCCATTTTATGGGCGTGGGTGCATGGTTGGCATCAAACACCATCTAGGTGGATGATGGGTGGGCTCGGGGAAGTTGGATTGAATATTCGACTGAGTCGCACTGTTGCATGAAAAAGAATTTGATCCGGGTATTAAGAAAGGCTAGACTATCCCTCGGGTGAAAGACCCGATATTTGGATACGCACTTCCTTTGGTATAAGAGCATATAAAATGTGTCGGTGTACGTGGAACCATTGGTGGAAGTCCATGAATTCCGTGTTGGTTGGGTGACCATTGGTGTAAGTCCATAAATACCCACCCCAAGAAAGACCCGGAGATTTTAGTTAGCCATTGGTTGTGTAACACAAATGGCGGGGGTTTGTAAAGCCCGGTTTTGATACTCACTGCAAAGCATGGGGTGAAGGTAAATAGCCAGAGCTAGAAAAACTCGATTTTAATACACATTGGCATTGCATGTGTTGTGGAGCCGGGAAGGGCTCGGGTAAATTGCATGAATGGGCATCATCTCAATTCATGGCATGGTATGTTAGATTCCAACCTTGACTTGCTTAAGTGTTGATTGGAATGATTGTTGTTGTTAAATGTTACATGTAAACATTGCACATGCACTTAGGTTGGGGAGTAGCCTCTGTAGAAAATATTCTACTGGACGTTGGCTCACCCTATACGAGAAACATTTCAGATGCGGGACATACATCGACTGAAGGCTCACATTCGGGGCCTCTTGGGTGAAGAAAAGTCGAGTTGTGGCTTTTGAATACAAGTTTGGTGTAAACTTTTGTTAAAATTCCATTTTGACATATAACCATGTAAATGGCATGTAATAGAACTCGTGTGCTTTGTGTATAATGTAGAAAACTTCATTATACATGTTTGGGATGGATTTGGGAAGGTTAGGGATGAATTGAAAGTGAAAAATTGATGAAACATAAAATTCTGGGCAAAACCTACCAGTAGCTAACAGGTAGTACCTGTCCAACAAGCAAAACCTACCGGTAGCTAACATATATTACCTGTCCAGTAGCAAAAAGCCACTAGTAGCTTACAGGTAGAACTTCTACCGGTAGGTCTAACAAACACCTACCAGTAGCTCTTCCAAAAGTTTGAAAATTTTAAAATTTGTTTTGGCAACCTTTTGAGCTTTGTTTTATTTAGTTCCAACGATACAAATGGACATTAAATGAGGTATATTGAGGCACGTTGGACCTCTGTTGAATTAAATGATTAAAGGAACACGGGTTATACGTGTGGGTTATGATCCCAGTTAAGGGGATATGATTAACATGATGTCGGGTCGTGCGATAAGCACAGGTATTTTTACGAGTGGTTAACGGTTGAGAAAGGACCCCCGATTTTAGAGGCGTCATAGCTTGGAATCAAAGCCTAGGTATACGAATTACCTAGGGCTTGATGGGCATTGGGTCTTGACCATTGCATGCATTATACATTTCATCTTATGTGATTATATTGTGTTACATGATTACATACTATGTGATTATGTAAATGATATACATGGTAAAATGTATATGGAAAGGGACACTAGGGTTAGAAAACATAACCTTGGGGGTCAGAAAAGAAATGAACGGGATAGTTCAAGGTATAGATGTTTACTAGTGGGGGTATAGACTCTACTAGGGAAACAAGGAGATAAATCTCAATGTTTCAAGTTTGGTCCCTATCATGGGATACTAAATAAATGTTCTATTGCTATCTGGCATGTGTGTAGATGGCAACTAGAGGAAGGGATGTCGGGGTGGACAGAACAGTAACCAATCACCACCGACTTTTGACCAACAAGTCTTAGTGGAGGCTATTGGTACGGCAGCTGCCACTATAGCACAGGCTAGTGCTACGATAGCCACTATTGCACAGACTGGTGCAAGTGGAGGACAAAAAGGCTCAAGTAACCTCTAGAAGTTCAAGGCACATCAGCCTCTGATCTTCATGGGAGGGGCATACCAATAACCTCTGATCTTATTGGACCAACAAGTCTTATGGTGGCTGACCATTGGTTCTAACAAGTCGATAAGGTATTGAGGGCTATGGAGATCACCTCCGACGCCATCAAGATAACCCTACCAACATTCCAGCTAGAGGGGGAATCCCAATTGTGCTGGGATTGGGTGAAGGACTCCAAGAATTTAGAGGCTATGACTTGGGTAGAGTTCAAGGAGCTCTTCATGGGCAAGTATTTTTCGGCGGCCGCAAGACATTCAAAGGCCTGGCAGTTCTTAAACTTGCAACAAGGGACGATGGCAGTGATGGAATACGTGGCTTAGTTCACAAAATTAGCACGTTTTACCGATGACTATGTGGCCACTGCCATGGCCAAGGTGAGGAAGTTCGAGGATGGCTTGAAGTTGTCCATCCGAGGCAAGATTGTGAGTCTTCTTATGGAAGACTTGAACTCGATGGTCATGACAGCTATGGCCATTGAGAGAGAGATATAAGATGCACGGAACATCCGGGAAGTGGGTGTTAAAGACAAGAAGAATGAGGGTCAATCATTTTCTTCTAGCTCGGGGAAAAAGCAGAGGACTTCTACTCCTCAAGGATTCCAAGGACAGGGCCGCGGTCATCAAGACGAAGGTCAGGGTCACTCCTCCCATGGAGGGAGACACTTTAGGGCTCCCAGCCAGGCAGGCTCACGGGCATATTTTCATTGCCATCAGTTGGGTCACATGAAACGGGGTTGTCCTCAGAGGCAAGGATCTCAGGGTTACGGGTCATCTCAGTCCCAAACTGCGGTGGGACAACCGCAGACACAGTATATTCCTCCCTACCCCACCATGGGCTAGGGGAGCCAGTATCAGTTCCAGAGTGCTACACAGGCCCCTACTACTTCACGAGCGGGGACTCTGCAATCAGGCCAGGGCATTGGTCGAAGTCGAGGCCAGGACTCACAAGCCGGGACTTCGGGAACCCAGGGGCGTGTCTACGCCATGGTGACACAGACTGAGCCGGTAGATTCGTCGATGATACATGGTACATTCCTATTCTCTTGTTTATAGGCTAGGGTGTTGTTTGATTATGGTGCATCGCATTCATTTATTGCTGCATCATGTGTGAAAGACTTAAGCTTAGAGGTTGAGACTTTGGTAGAGCTGTTGCATATGAGTTCTCCCCTAGGAGCTAGGGTGAGAGTTGATCAGATATGTCAGGACTATGAGTTAGAGATCTCGAGGATTCTACTCACCATGGACCTTAGGGTCATGGACATGTCGGAGTTTGATGTGATCCTTGGCATGAATTGGTTGGCGGCACATCGAGTCATCATTGATTGTGATCAAAAGAGGGTCATAGTTTATACGCCTGATGGTATTTGTTTTAAGTTCCAGGGGAAAAACATGATGTTTTACCCCAAGCTGTGTATGACTCAAGATGGCATGGACAGTTGATGGGTTGGCTTGCAAGCCTTACCCTGGAGGACGAGGTGAGACAGGAGTTGGGTCTACCTCAGGTTGTGTGTGAGTATGAGAATATTTTTTGGACGAATTATCAGGATTACCTCCACATAGAGATGTAGACTTCAACATTGAGTTGCATCCCGATACGTCGCCTATTTCTATGACTCCACATAGGATGGCACTAGCCGAGTAACAGGAACTCAAGGTCCAGTTGCAAGAGTTATTGGACAAGGACTTTATTAGACCGAGCACTTCACCTTGAGGCGTTCCAGTGTTGTTTGTTAGGAAGAATGACAAAACCCTTCAACTATGCATAGACTATCGACAGTTGAATAGGGTTACTATCAAGAATAGATATTCTTTACCGAGGATTGATGACTTGTTTGATCAACTGAGAGGGGCACGGGTCTATTCCAAGGTAGATCTATGTACTGGTTACCATCAGTTGAGAGTTAGGGAGGCGGATATCCCTAAGACGGCGTTTAGGACGCGGTATGGGCATTTCAAGTTTACCATCATGCCATTCGAATTGATGAATGCTCCGGCAGCATTCATGGATCTCATGCATAGGGTGTTTCAACCCTACCTAGATCAGTTTGTTGTAGTCTTTGTTGATGACATCTTGATCTACTCCAAGTCTGAGGAGGAGTATGAGGGTCACTTGAGGACTGTTCTCCAAATGCTTAGAGATCATCAGTTGTACGTCAAGTTCAGCAAGTGTGAATTTTGGCTTACTGAAGTGAAATTTTGGGACACGTGGTGTCGACTTCGGGTGTATTCATGGACCCAAAAAATGTTGAAGCAGTTATGAATTGGGAGAGGTCCAAGTCAGTCTTCGAGATACATAGTTTCTTGGGATTGATGGGGTATTACAGGAGATTCATTGAGGATTTCTCTTGATTAGCTGCACCTATGACGAGATTGACCCGAAAAGAGGTCAAGTTTGAGTGGAATGATGCGTGTGAGAAGGCATTCTAGGAGTTAAAGCAGAGACTTACTTCTGCTCCTATTTTGATAGTTCTGGAAAGGGGACAGAGGTACACGGTGTATTGTAATGCCTCGAAGGACGGACTCGGTTGTGTATTGATGCAATCTGGGAGGGTGGTGGCTTATGGTTCTCGGCAATTAAAGAATCATTAGCAGAATTACCCCACGCATGACATGGAGTTGGCGGTCATTGTCTTTGCCTTGAAGGCTTGGTGCCACTACTTATACAGGGAACAATTTGAGGTATTTTCAGATCACAAAAGTCTGAAGTATATTTTTACACAGCGGGACCTCAACATGAGGCAATGCCGGTGGATGGAGTACCTGGAAGATTATGACTTCACTTTGCATTACCATCCCCGTAAGGCAAATGTGGTGGCTGATGCACTCAGCCAAAAATTACGGGGAGGCTTGGCTAGTGTGGCTTCCTGGGAATGACAGATGCTCGAGACTATGAGACAGTTCAGGCTGCGATACATGGGTCAGACTCAGGGTGCTCTAGGGAGCTTGGTGGCTACACCTTCCCTACTAAGCAGGGTGATTGATTTCCAAGGACAGGATGCAGAATTATCATCCATTAGGGACCGGGTACAGACAGGTTCCGGTGACGAGGGCTGGACCATTCACTCGGATGGTAGTCTTCGATACAGGGGAAGGGTTGTAGTACCCCAGTTAGCGGATCTGAGAGAGGAGATCCTTAGGGAGTTTCACTGCTCCCGATTTGCAATGCATCCAGGTGGCACGAAGATGTACCATGATCTTCATCACCAGTATTATTGGAGAGGGATGAAGAGACAAGTTGATGCCTCACGTGTCAGCAGGTTAAGGTTGAACACTAGAGACCAGTAGGGTTGCTCCAGCCCTTGGAGGTAGCTAAGTGGAAGTGGGAGCATATCACCATGGACTTTGTGACCCACTTGCCATGGACATCACGAGGCCATGACGTGGTGTGGGTGATAGTGGACGGCTTACGAAGTCGGCACACTTTTTGGCGGTGCGGATGACCTCTCGACTGGAGGAATTCTATAGATTGTACATACGGGAGATTGTTAGGTTACATGAGGTGCCCATATCTATAGTATTGGATCGGGATCCCAGGTTCACCGCCCACGTTTGGGAGAGCTTCCAATGGACTATGGGGACTTAGTTAACGATGAGTATAGTATTTCATCCCCAGACGAACGATCAGTCGGAGAGGACCATTCAGATATTACAGGACATACTGTGGGCATGCGTCCTAGAAATCAATGGTAGCTGGAAAGAGTATTTACCCTTAGTGGAGTTTGCTTATAACAACAATTATCAGGCAAGCAAACAAATGGCACCCTATGAGGCACTTTATGGAAGGCCTTACCGTTCTCCGATCTGTTGGACGGAGGTGGGAGAGAAACCCTCTACGGGTCCGAATTTGATTAGAGACACCAACACCTCAAAAAAGGTGGATTTGATATGGAAGCGTCTTCTTACGGCTCAGAACTGGTAAAAGAGCTATACCGACAAACGGCGGAGACCTCAGAAGTTTAAAGTAAGAGATCACGTCTTTTTGAAGGTGATGCCTAAAAGAGGAGTGGTCAAGTTAGGCAAATGAGGGAAGCTGTCACCAAAGTTTATCGAGCCCTTCGAGGTACTCGAGAGGGTGGGTACAGTGGCTTGCCGATTGGCGTTACCGCCAA
>CAUOFW020009039.1:0-14251 GCA_963454935.2 Ilex paraguariensis
CCGTTGAGACATTTGTTAGTACTTTCACTGAGTATAGGGTCGACAGCGCTCGGCCCAACGCCGTCAGGGTACCCCACATCAGCGTAGATATGAGAATTCTCGAAGTGTAATTATTATAGCCGACTAGAACATCTCAGGGCTACTTGTTGGAAGCTCCATACGGAGCTTAAGCCACCTCATCGCAACCGTACTGCTGCCATTGCTAAGGCACCACCACCTATAGTCATTGCTCCTGCTACTACTGCTACTACTCCTCCGTGGCAGAGTGATATGGATGTTATTACTTCTCGCTTGGATATACTTATGTCAACCTTGACTTCTCAAGGTTCGACTACTACTGCTGTCATTACTACAGGTACATCTCGTGTCTTTCATACTTGTGCCAGTTCGTCTCCTCTTTGGATGCTGGACTCAGATGCTAATGGTCATATGACAGGTAAGGCCCATCATTTCACCTCTTTTGACGAGCAGTTACATACTCACGTTCAGCTAGCAGATGGTACACATACCCATATTGTTAGTGGAGGTACAATCTGCCTCCCAGATGGCTTTACATTACGTTCGGTGTTTCATGCGCCAAAGTCGGCCATGAATCTATTATCTATACATCAGTTAGCCAGAGATTTTCACTGTGCAACCTGAATACCAAGAGGATTATTATCAGAGGACATGAGAAATATGAATTGTATTATTTAGGCAATCCACCATACAATCCACCTTTCGTTTCACTAGTTTCTCCACCTCCACCTCCACCTCCATCACCTATTTTGTCTTTATCTGTTTCTAGCTTACATGCTAGTATTTTACCTAATACTTATCGTTATGATTTTTCATCACAAACTGTTCAGTTGTGGCATGACCGTTTTGTGCATATAAATTTTAAATATTTATGTATATTATTTCCTATTTTGAGCAAAACTTGTGTTAGTGGTAAACTTGACTGTGTTATATGTTCTCTATCCAAACATGTTCGGACTAGTTATATTTCTCGCATGCACCAGTTACCCAAACTATTTGACCTAATACACTCGGATATTTAGGGACCTTCTCCTGTTACTGCTCTGTCAAGTGCCCGATACTATGTGACATTTATAGATGACCATACCCGTTGTACTTGGGTCTACCTTTTGCATAGGAAGTCTGATGTACTCCCTGTCATTACTTAATTTTTTTAGATGATTAAAACATAGTTCGATGTCATTGTTCGTGCTCTTCATTCGGATAATGCCAAAAAATATGTGTTTGATGCCTTAGTTTCTCACCTTTCTTCTCAGGTTATCCTTCAGCAGCTCACTTGTCCATATAATCTTGAGCAAAATGGAGTTGCTGAAAGGAATAATAGAAGTATGATAAGGATGGTACGTTGTATGCTTAGAAGTATGGGGGTACCAAAATTTTATTGACATTTTACTTTTGTGACTTCTACTTTTTTGTACAATCGTACACCGAGTCGTGTTCTTCAACATAAGGCTCCCTTACAGGTCTTATTCCCTGAGCGAACACTTTTTTTGGTCCCCCCTCGTGTTTTTGGCTGTACATGTTTTGTTCAAGATCGATCTCCTACTCGTCATAAGCTTGATGATAAAGCGATTCGTTGTGTCTTTGTGTGCTATTGTCATCAGTCTAAGGGGTATCGATGTTATGATCCTGTCAGACGACGTATGTATCATAGTCTAGATATTACCTTCTTTGAATATATCCTTATTTTTCTTCCAGTCCTGTGTCTCCCCTCTAGTTGATGATACTCCCTTTGATTTTCCATTACCACCAGAGTCAGAGTCATTGGTCACTATCACTACAGGGTCATCGGTCTCCCCTCCTCCAGAGCCACTCATCCCTGTCAGTATAGAGTCATCAGTCTTTATTCTTTTGCAGGTTTATGTTCGTCGTCCTCGCTTTCATCCCCCTGCTGATGTCCCCTCTACCCCAGACAATGCAGGTAATACTTCTCAGTTTGTTCAGTATATTGATGCACCTGTTGTTAGTACTGATGAGATTGTAGGTACTGAGCCAATTATTTTATCTGATGAGACATTATCAGTGGAGGATGATGATTTAGGGCGTCGTTTCAGCGTAATCATACGTGAGATCTTGCCTCTTTACTTTCAGGGGTGAAGCCTGTTGGCTGTCGCTGGGTTTATACCCTGAAGTTTCTTGCGGATGGTACTATTGATTGTCACAAGGCTAGGCTTGTGGTGAAGGGTTTTACTCAATTACCAGGTCGTGATTTTGGTGCTACCTTTGCCCCCGGTGGTAAAATTGACTATTGTTCGACTGATTATTTCTCTGGTTGTGAAATACTTTTGACCTCTTTATCAGTTAGATGTGAAGAATGCATTTCTTCACGGTGATCTGGACGAGATTATTTATATGGATGCACCACCGGGCTTTCGTGGTGAAGGGGAGTATGCTAAAAAGGTTTGTCGATTGCGTAAGTCTCTTTATGGACTGAAACAATCACCACGAGCCTAGTTTTCTCGATTTAGAGATGTAGTTGTATGTTTAGGGTTCACCAAATGTCATTCTGATCATACCTGCTTCATTCGACGGAATACTTTCGGACAGTGTGTCATCCTTTTGATATATGTTAATGATATTATTATTACTGGAGATGATGTTTCTGGGACTGCGCAGGTTAAGGTAGACCTTGGGAAGGCCTTCGATGTGAAGGATCTTGAATTTTTGCGATACTTTCTTGGAATTGAGGTTGCTCATAGCAGCATAGGTATTGTTCTTTCTTAGAGAAAGTATGTTCTAGATCTTCTCTCATACATTGGGATGCTGGGGTGCAAACCGGTATCATCACCCATGATTCAAAATCTGAAGCTTACTGCTGAAGATGAGGAGTTGAGAGATTTGATAGTCTATCAGAGGTTGGTAGGTAGACTTATCTACCTAGCTAACACTAGGCCAGACATTTCATTCACTGTAAGCCGAGTTAGTCAGTTCATGCACAGATCATGTCAGCCTCATCGTGATGCAGTTTATCATATTCTTCGTTACCTCAAGTCTTGTTATGGACTTGGGTTGTTCTATGCATCTGGATCTCAGATTGGTTCTCTAGCTTGTTATTCAGATTTAGATTATGGGGGAACATGTGACGGTTGATCTACTACGGGCTTCTGTGCTTTTCGAGGGATTCATCTTATCTCTTGGGAGAGCAAGAAGCAGTCAGTTGTCTCTCGCTTGTCAGCAGAGACAGAGTATCAGACACTAGCACTTGGCACATGTGAGATTATCTGGCTACGATCGATTCTTGACAAGTTGGGATTTTCAGTGACTTTTTCATCTATATTATATTGTGATAATCGATCTGTTATTCAGCTCGTTTCTGACTCTGTATTACACGAGAGGACGAAGCATATAGAGATCAATGTTTTCTTTTTTTGGGAGAAGGTTAATAGTGGTATTGTCACTCTATCGTTTGTGGGGACTAGTGATCAGGTTACAAATGTTTTCACCAAACCTGTCTCTCTATCCATTCTTCGGGACTCAATTGTCAAGTTTGGCTTAGTTGACATTTTTGCGCCTAGCTTGAGGGGGAGTGTTGGAGATATAACATCTTAGTTTATTAGGGTTTATTAAGTTTTTTCTTTTTTACCTTTTTATCTTTTTATCCTTATTGTAATTTTTATTGGCTATATATACGGAGGTTCTACATTTAGTTTATATCTCATTTTACTCACAAATATTTCTAGTCAAACAGATAATGGGAAAGTTCTCAAAAAGAACTACTGGCCCCAAAGAAGGTGAAAATTCTTTGCCCCTTGATACAACTGCGAAGAACTAGAAATTCAGTATAAGTCCAATTCATGCATTTTTCAATTAAGTGAGAGTACAAATGAGTTTAGTTTGATTAGTTAACAGGCTTTCTTCTTCTTTATGATTTTGACAGACAATTGCAGTTTGTATGTTGAGCTCTCTGGTTAGCATACATGGTTTTAATTGTTTTTGCAAGTACAATAATGAGGTAGAAGGGTCTATGATTTCATGAGTGAATTTGATTTGAATGGTTTATTAGACAATATGAATTATTTCCCTCGGGACGGTATGGTTGTAATCATGACCCTCCACATTGCACCAATAATATCTAAATTTTTGAAAAGAAGTTTTAGTAGCATAATTTTTTGTGAGTCATGAGTCCATATAAATGGACAATGTCACAATGGTAGTTTGTTTTTTTGGGGCCTGGATACAGTTTTATGTTACTCTTCTGCATTTTTCAATTTTTTTTGTTGGGAAGAAACTAAATAATGCCTCTCTGCAAGGTTATAGAAAGATTGGATGCTGAAAAAAGCCTTACTGAGTCTGCACCAACTCCAACTGTCACTTATTGTCAAAGGAATAAGTCTGATAATGATATCTTTGTCTCCAATTTGAGGCATCACCTTCATGAGTTAATCCACTCTCCTATGGAAGAACACAAGGCTTGCTTGAAAGCAACTTTTCAGAAGGTAAGCACATGATCAACAGCTTCTGCTACTTGGTGCAAATGTAGTTAACAAAATACCTTGTCTAATTTATGAAGTTATTCAGCTACAAAATGAAAAAAATAATTACCATAGTGGATGTGGATACTTTTGAGACTGACGAGTTTTTTTGGTTCCAAACAGATTATGGGAAAGTTTTCAGAAAGAACTACTATCCCCAAGGAAGGTGAAAAATCTCTGCCGCTAGAGACTACTGCGAATAACTAGAAATTCAGCATAACTACCACCCCTGCATTTTTCAAGTAGGAGAAAGTACAAATGACTTCAGTTTGATTAGTTAACATGCTTTCATTTTCTTACGACATTAACAGACAATTTCAGCTTGTCAGTGGAGCTATGTGTTTAGCATACACGGGATTTTTGGGTTTTTTATTTTTTTTATCCAGCAAGAGTTTGAGCACATTTCCAATTGCCTGCAATCATTTCATCATCATACCACTGGTTTTTTGGGTATTACTTTCAAGGGAACTAGTTTCCTCAGACTTATTCCCATCCTCTCCTTCATGTCCATAGTTTCTGGTGTCAGATGGCCATCAAGGTCCCAGTCAAAAGACTGAAGCAAGGCGGCTAGAGCAAGGTTAAGCACTCTATAAGCCAGGAAAAAGCCTGCACAAATTCGTCTTCCAGAGCCAAATGGAATCAACTCAAAGTGCTGCCCCTTGTACTCAATATCAGAGCCTAAAAACCTCTCAGGTTTGAAATTCAAAGGGTCATCCCAAGCATCAGGGTCTCTTCCAATTGCCCATGCACTTACGTACACTTGTGTGCTTTTGGGTATGAGATAGCCCATGTAGTTTGTGTCTTGCATTGTGTTCCGTGGAAGCATTAAAGGAACAGAGGGATGCAATCGAAGGGTCTCTTTCACAACTGCCTGCAAATATGGCAATCCAACCATGTTACTCTCTTTGACCTTCTTGTGAGGTCCTATGACTCGATCAAGCTCTTCCTTAACCTTACTCATTGAGTCAGGTCTGTGTAATAGCTCTGCCATTGCCCATTCAATAGTGCTGCTTGTAGTTTCTGATCCAGCTAAAAACATTTCCTGTACCATTAGAACTTTAGTTAAATGATCGATTATGAAAATTGCATCTTATATATATAAAACAGGGGTCGCGCGAACGCAGGCCCCCACTTTGACCAATTATGACATAGGCTCCACCACTTGGATAGACATTAGGAAGACACCCCTCCCGAGTGCAATGGAAGTCCCCAACCTAGGCCACGGTCCTTCTTGATCACCCATTGATCCCATCCAGGCAAGTAATACTTTGTTCGTTTTAAAGATATAGTTACACATTTAAAATGTGAAGTTTCAATTGATTAAAAACTCTTCATGATCCATCATGAATCACTTCATGTAGTTGGAATTTTATTTTTAAGATGTATAACTTATCCTCAAAAAATAGTAACTTTCGGTAAAAATTATTAACAACAGAAGGGCGTTAGCATTGTATTATCAGGATTATGATGTTCATGTTCTTCTTTGAAATTTTGTCAGGCCCATTCTTTTCCATCACCTTCATACTCTAACAATGCGTCCTAGAAGTCTTTTTTTACCTTCTCTCTTCTTGATTCCTTCTCATGAACCCTCTCACCAACAAATCCAGCGACAACCTTCATGCATCCTCCCATATAGCGGATCATATTCCTCTTGATCCCTAGTGGGTCGAGCCATTTCAAGAAGGGGAAAAAATCTGCCACATTAGGTTTCCCAGCCCATTGCATGAACATGTTCATGGCTTCGAAAAACTCGTGCCCTGCCACAGACTGCATGTCCAAGAGATCTCTTGACAACATAAGGTTCCCAACAAGGTTGAAAGACATGATGTGAAGGAACCTAACTAGTTCCACACCACCCGATCCACCCTGGACACTCGACGATGCTGAATCCTCCTCTATCCACTCGACCATCTTGTCAATGCACTTTTGCCTGATCGGAGCCGACTCGTGGAGTCTTTTGTTAACCAAGAGCTCCATGGAGCAGAGTCGTCGTAGTATGCGACAGTCTGGGCCATAGCCAATGATCCTTGGTTGTAGCCTAAGGCTGTGAGTGCCTTGGGAACTTTGCGGTCCGAGAAAGGAAGGTCATTGTTCTTGAATAACTCAGCAGCAGCCTTGGCAGATTGTATGACCATAGTGTCTACTAAACCAAGCTTTAGCCAGAGAACAGGTCCATACTTGGCCCTTAATTTGTAGAAGGTCTGGTGTGGCATGGTTCCTAGATCGAACATGTTGCCAACAATTGGCCATCCTGGTGGCCCTGGTGGTCGCTGTTTTGAAGAGCCTTTCGCGGCCTTAGTCCACGTGAATAATAGAAGAAGAGAAGCTAAGAAAGAAACACTCAGCCAGGTAAGCACACTAGACATCCACTCCATTTCTGAGTTTGAACTCTCTTATGTGTTATTTTGTAACTTGAATGTCACCATGTCATTTTTTGTCAAGGTAAAATGCAAAAAATGTGCAGACGTATCAATTTTTGGAGCAAATATTGCATGTAACAATTCTACCATTTCAGCATTAAAAGTGTTACGTGATGTCACCATCTAATAAAAAACCTAAAAAATGAATAAAGTAAGCCTCTTTTCACATGGAGTGGTGCACATTATACGAATGAGTGGTTATTGAAATTTGTGGGGTTTACTTATCTATTTATGCACTTATAATGGAACAATTATACCATATTGACATTGCTAACATTGTGTAATTGTTACATTACATTTGAAAACAATGCCAAAATTGTGATAGAACCAATGGAGTTTGAGTGTGTTTAAACCATAGCAGTTTGTGTGATAAAAAAATAGATCCATCAACAACTCGCCAAATAAATAAGTTAATTGAGCAAAACATTCTTTATGCATGAGGAGGACCACAAAATCAACTAGCAGTATTAATTGAGCAGAAAATTTCGTGATGGGATCTCGATTCACATAAATATAGGTTTCTTTTTCCCTCAATTGTATTGTATATTAAATTAGAAAAATTTAGAAGTCGGTCCTCTATGGCCTTATTTAGATTTAAGTCAACTCAGAAAAACTTATTTTGAAATAAGTTTATTTTTATTTTTATTGTCCAAAATACCACTAATAGTTATATTTAATTTGAAAATTACCAACTCTTAAATTTTAGGAGTTGGACTAATATTAATATCTAAATCAATATTTAAATTTATCAAATTAAAACCAAATTTATTCAATTAATATTAAATTTTATCAAATAATATTTAAATTTAATATATAAAAGGTGATGTGTGAAGAGTGGTTGTGTGACACGTGGAGGACATACGATAACATATGAATTAGAAATTGATGAAATTTTGACATTGACTTTATCAATAGTAATTTTTATTATAGAAAAATCGTTTTTAACTATAAAAATTATAAAAACTGGGTTATGTAACCAAATGAGTGATAACATAATTACTAATATTATAAAAAAATTATCATGCAACGTTTTAAATGATAAAAATTTATTGGAATAATATAATAATAGAAATTATGCTTTATAACTGGCTAGGACATATATAATGAGAAAATGATTGTGGGTATTTTAGTCTATTTATATAACAAAAAGGTAATTTTGACATTTTCACAAAATATTTAGTTAAATCATTACTTTACCAACTCGTAGAGGCAAAAGTTACCATTAAGGGGGTGTTATTGATTTAAAAGTATAAACCAGAAGGGTGTGCAGTGAAATTTCAGAATCGGGAGGGAGTATCATTAAATTTAAACTTAACTACTAGGGGTGTGGATGAAATTTTTTCAAATATTTCTCTCTCTCTCTCTCTCACTCTCTCACACACACACACATATATATGAGATAAATAATAACATTCAAACACAAAAAATATTAATATTTAAAAGAAAAAATAGTGCGATTCAAAACACAAAAAATATTAATATCCAATAATAGCATTTCAAAAACAAATAGCATTCGATACTAATATTCTAAAAAAAATTAGTCAAATTGAATAATAACTAAAGAACGCTTAGTAACATAGGCAATTGCTGATGAATAGGCAAGAAAACAGTAATATACTTACCAAAAAATAGTAACATTCACAACAAAAAATTACAAAATATAGTAACATTGAATATGAATATTTAAAAAAATAAAACAAAAAATAGTAACAATCAAAACAAAAAATAATAATATTCAATATTAACAAAAAATAACAACACTGTAGACCTCGAAGAAATTACCTGTTACGATCAAATATCTATCTCTAAAAGGTAGCATACTATTGATTCTACAATAAATAACCAGGAATTTTCCAGGAATTTTCAATTACCATTGCTTCTATTCTTATTTGAGAAATACTATGAATCCCAAATTTACAATTCAAATTTGTATCGCAAATTAAGGGGACCGTTGAATGAGTGAGTTCCATCAACTTTTTTAAATGAGACTCACTGATCCAATAATCCCCTGTATTTGGGATGTATATTTGAATTACATAGCATTGCATTTCTTATTTCTTTGGTCCGTCTTTCAAAGTCTTCCCCGACCTCGGCTGTTGGGTTGATGCTGCTACTGCTCTATCCATGGCAGCGAAGAGATCATGAGGCTGCTATTGGTCCGTCCATGGCAGCGAAGAGAGCATCATGCTGCTATTGCTCTGGAGAGCATGAATATCTGCCAGTGAGAACGAAGAGGAGAGAGAATAGCTTAACTGGGATTTGAATTTCAAATTTATGATAAAGATTTTATTGCATATCTCTATTAACATTGAATTAAGGGGTAAATTTGAATTTCAGATTTTGTAGAAAAAATCAACAAAATCTTCCATTAAGCATGAATCAATGGATAACTGTTTAGAAAATTGATTTAATATTGAAGACTGTTTTTAAGTCATTAGAAGGTTTTCCTTGACAGACTAAACTCATTACAAGTTTCTTAAGGAAGTCTCAAATCCAATTTTTGCTTCTTTTTTTTTTTTCTTTCTTTTTTCTTTTTTATGGTAGTTCTAAACTACCATGTATAAAAATTATAGTGTAATCAATTTCCAAATATATTGATTTCAAACTTGTTTTTCAATCTAGCATCATTTGTATGAAACAGTGGTTTCCATTCACTCTTTGTAATATAAACGCACTTTTAATTTTTTTTCAATTAAAATCGTGGGCAAAAAACACGTTCTTACCTTGAAAAGTGCAGATTATAGCTGTGTTTTCATACAAATAACACAGCTAAAAGAACTCATTCTCCACTCGTTTTAGAAATTTAAAGTGAAATGATAAATTTGACCAATAGTCCTATTAGATTATGTATTGATGAAGCGTGCGGAACGATATATTCTATAATTAATATAACATTGATATAATTGAAAGAAGAATATATTAACATAGATCTTGACCCGTTCAATGACCACTATTTTAGGATCGTCAACATATCTTGTGTTGTATCATGCTTTCAAACCGTCTAAGTTGAGCCTTGTCCAAATTTGTTCAATATCTATCTAATTTATTAATATTTGTGTATTGTTTAATTCGCTTTATGAATTTCATGTCACTTATAATCGTGTTTAGTCAAGTTTATTGACTCATTTGTTTGACAAGTCATTGATGGATCTATTTTTTTTTACCACACAAACCGGCTATGGTTAAAATACAAACCCCTTTGGTATAGTATTCAAATGTCACGTAATGATTATATCACGACATAAGTGTTATATGGTGTAATTGTCCACTAATTTCAATAACCTCCCATTCATATAATGTGCACCACTCTGTGTGAAAAGAGAGGTTTACTTTATTCATTTTCTAAGTTTTGTATTAGATGGTAACATCACATAGTTTTGCCAACGCTGACATAGTATAATCGTTACACCAATGTCAACGCTGACACAGTTAATCTTTGTACATGACCACCAATTTCAGACAGCTCAATTAACAGACTCCTCAATATTAAACAATTACATCAATTCACACCTACTCTCTCTTCATTTTAATTTTAACTTAAGTAATTAAAAAAATTAAATTATTATTTCAAATACAAATATTTCAAAATCAACTCGATTTTTAATATTGTATAATGTCTTCAAACATGATGTTATTGCTAGTTTTTCAATAAGTCACCAATTTTCACATTTTAGTTCTTACAATTCAATTAAGCTCTTCTTTAGCCTTTCTCGTCACTCATTCAGTCGTGCTACTTAGTAGTTTTTTATCCAATAAAATGGAAAAAAATCATATAGTTCTAGAACAACTCATATAGTACTAGATAAGATAGGAAAATATTAGATCAAATTTGTCGTATTAAAAACGGGTTATTTATGCTAGATACTAATTCTATTTATTTATCATTCCTGTTAATTGATAGTGTAATTTTTGGATTTGTATCGTACTAATGCATTATTTCAAAAATAATACTCCAAAATCCTAAATTGGGACACCATTATTTCTAGAGATACTAACACGTAGAATAGCAAATGTGTTTTGAGTCGTTGTCTTGTGGGAAAAGTGGGCACTGTCTTACTAATCTAAAATCCATTTACGACTATATATGTAGCCAGTATGCATTAAGACGAGAGTGGTTGAAGACCTGACGTTTATTTTTTTGTCTAAATCGGCTGCTCTCAGACAAAAATGGAATTTTCTACCATCTTACCCTGATATCTTAACTTTTTTTTTTTTTTAAAATTCATGATTTTACTTATTTTTTAATCCTCTATTATTTGTATGAAAGGAAGGTTATAATCTACACTTTTCAATGTTAGAACGTGTTTTTTGCCCACGATTTTAATAGAAAAAATTTAAAAGTGCGTTTATATTACAAAGAGTGAATGGAAACCACTGTTTCATACAAATGATGCTAGATTGAAAAACAAGTTTGAAATCAATATATTTTGATAATTTTTTTAAAAAATTATGGTGTCAAAGAAATTGATTACACTCAAACACGCACACTAACGTTTGAGATATTCGTATAATGTTTTAATCATTCGATAAGTAAATATCCGGATAGTTGAAAATAAGGGCTGGTTTTCGTTCTTATTTCTTTTTTTATGGGCAATGATCATTGTGATAAATGTATCAGATTTGACTAACTAATTTTTCGGTCTTTTGAGACGTATAAGAAAGGGAACTACAAAAACAGACAAACTATTTTTGGCAACAAACAAATGACGCTTACTAGGATATCGGTGCCTTCTCTTAAAAGAATAAAAGTTTCATTAAAGATATTATCATGTCTTTCACATAATTCAATAACTATTACATTTGAAACAGACCTTGAACGCATGCCAAAATTTACAATACCTTCATGCAAGGTCTAAAGTAGAATATTTCAAGTGTGGCATTTTAGACAACAAATATAGTTATTTAGGTTAAAGAAAGTTCAAATTGCACAAAGGAACATCGGTTTATACGAAATACATAGAAAACTAAGAAGAAATGCTTGAGAAGATGGACACCAATCACATACAAAGCTTGCTACTATCATACTATTTTACACAAAGACAACGATAATCAGGAGAACACACCAAACAACACTTATTCATGGCCACAGGTTTTTTTTTTATCCAGCAAGAGTTTGAGCACATTGCCGACTGCCTGCAATCATTTCATCTTCACACGACTCGTTTTTTGGGTATTGCTTTCAAGGGAACTAGTTTCCTCAGACTTATTCCCATCCTCTCCTTCATGTCCATAGTTTCTGGTGTCATATGGCTATCAAGGTCCCAGTCAAAAGACTGTAGCAAGGTGGCTAGAGCAAGGTTAAGCACTCTATAAGCCAAGAAAAAGCCTACACAAATTCGTCTTCCAGATCCAAATGGAATCAACTCAAAATGTTGCCCCTTGTACTCAATATCAGAGCCTAAAAACCTATCAGGCTTGAAATTCAAAGGGTCATCCCAAGCATCAGGGTCTCTTCCAATTGCCCATGCACTTACGTACACTTGTGTGTTTTTGGGTATGAGATAACCCATGTAGTTTGTGTCTTGCATTGTGTTCCGTGCAAGCAGTAAAGGAACAGAGGGATGCAATCGGAGGGTCTCTTTCACAACTGCCTGCAAATATGGCAACCTATCCATGTCACTCTCTTTTACCTTCCTGTTAGGTCCTATGACTCGATCAAGCTCTTCCTTAACCTTCCTCATTGAGTCAGGTCTGTGTAATAGCTCTGTCATTGCCCATTCAATAGTGCTGCTTGTAGTTTCTGATCCAGCAAAAAACATTTCCTGTACTATTAAAACTTTAGTTATATGTTATCCAAACGAGTAAGACAACTTCGTAACCATACCAAAATTTTAAGGAACAAGTTACAAGGTTTTGAGGTAGATGTTACAACTGTAAAATGAATGATCGATCATAAAATTTGTTTTTTTTTAAAGTATAGTTACAATTATTAAAGATCAAGTTACATCTTTAAAACGTGAAGTTTCAACTGATTAAAAATTATTCAAGATTGATCACTACATCTCAATCACCTCAAGCAGTTAAAATTTTATTTTTTAAAACCTGTTACTTGTCCTAAAGAAATAGTAACTTTCGGTAAGAGTTACTAACAACAATAGAGCGTTAGCATTGTATTACCAGGATTATGATGTTCATGTTCTTCTTTGAAATTTTGTCAGGCCCTTCTTTTCCAGTACCTTCATACTCTAGCAATGCATTCAGGAAGTCTTTTTTTACCTTCTCTCTTCCTGATTGCTTCTCATGAACCCTCTCATCGATAAATCCAGCAACAACCTTCATGCATCGTCCCATATGGCGGGCCATATTCCTCTTGATCCCTAGTGGGTCGAGCCATTTCAAGAAGGGGACAAAATCTGCCACATTAGGTTTTCCAGCCCATTGCATGAGCATGTTCATGGCTTCGAAAAACACGTGCCCTGCCTCAGACTGCATGTCCAAGAGATCTCTTGACAACATGAGGTTCCCAACAAGGTTGAAAGCCATGATGTGAAGGAACCTAACTAGTTCCACACCACCAGATCCACCCCGGGCACATGATGATGATGAATCCTCCTCTATCCACTCGATCATCTTGTCGATGCACTTTTGCCTGATGGGAGCCGACTCGTGGAGTCTTTTGTTAACCAAGAGCTCCATGGAGCAGAGTCGTCGTAGTATGCGCCAGTCCGGGCCATGTCTGGCAAAAGCCAATGATCCTTGGTTGTAGCCTAAGGCCGTGATTGCCTCGGGAACTTTGCGGTCGGAGAAAGGAAGGTCATGGTTCTTGAATAATTCAGCAGCAGCCTTGGCAGATTGTATGACCATAGTGTCTACTAAACCAAGCTTTAGCCAGAGAACAGGTCCATACTTGGCCCTTAACTTGTAGAAGGTCTGGTGTGGCATGGTTCCAAGATCGAACATGTTGCCAACAATTGGCCATCCTGGTGGCCCTGGTGGTCGCTGTTTTGAAGAGCCTTTCACGGCCTTTGTCCACCTGAATAGTAGAAGAAGAGAAGCTAAGAAAGAAACACTCAACCAGGTACGAACACTAGACATCCACTCCATTTTCTGAGTTTGAACTCTCCTATCTGTTATTTTGGAACTTGTATCTTACCCTGTCATTTGCTGCATATATATAATACGAGCAGGGTGTTCAAATTTTCAATTGATCGTAATTTTTTATCCTATTCGATCCTACCTTATCTACTAAACTACTAGCTGTAAAAATCGGATAGAAATGAGGAAGAATTTTTGGTCTTCTGATTAAATCGGATAAGAATGCGGAATACCCATCAATTTCGTATTCCTACCCTACCCTACCCGTAAAAAATATTTTAACTTTTTTATATTTTTTTAGTAATT
>CAUOFW020009040.1:0-14250 GCA_963454935.2 Ilex paraguariensis
TGCTGCCCAGCCCTAGCCGCAACACTCCCACCTGTCCACCCGACATCCAAAACCCACTGCACCGACCAGCCTGTCTACACCGACTGCCTCCTCAAACCAACCCAAATCACCCAAAAACCAATACAGCTAGGCACCCCGTGACAGCCAATAAACCCACAAACCAATATTATTAGCCGTCACAAAAAACAAACCAAGTAAGATTGGGTCACTGTTCATCAGCCCCTGCTGGGTTGCTTTTTTGTTGTAGCTTGGTCCTTCGCACACTTCGTCATAGTGCTGCCGATTGCAGTATCTAGGCCTTTTTTTTAGGAGGGAGCGGATCCTCTTCTCCTTTTATTTGTTTTTGATGCAGTAGATCATTTATATTTATTGATTTCTGGGCACCGTGACTTGATTATTTGGGAGCTTTTTGGACCTTCCTTATTTGTCGCTACTGTTCGACTGGAGGTATATTGTTCTCCCTTATTTTATTCCTCTATTTATCTTAGAGTTATTTTCCTGTCACGGGTGCCCTAGTATTGTTGTTGATATGACTACTACTGAGGGACTTGAGAACCCTACTATGCCACCTCTACCGTTGAGACATCTATGGGTACTTCCACTTTTATGTTTGACCAGTATACGGTGCCTACTAGCACAGTTGCATTACCAGCATTACCGGACATGATCTCTCAAAAAGTTACGGCACAATTGTTGAATGGTCGTAACTTCGCTGATGGTCACGCTCATTCCAGCTTTTCTTAGGCCGTGTAGGGAAGCTTGGTTGGCTGACTGGATCTCACCCAAAGCCAGCTGATGCCGACCCTGGATATTCTGCGTGGTTCTCTGAAAACTGTGTCAATTCTTGGATGGTTATTTGGCTCAATGGAGCCCTCTGTTTGCAGGATCCACCAGTTTCATAGCTCTGTTCCGAAGCTATGGAGCGCATTATCAGAGATGTATTCTCAGTCAGGACGGGGAGTTCGTGTTTATGAGCTTTCTCAGGAGCTCTCATATGCTCGCAGGGAGATATGACCGTTCAGGATTATTATGGCTATTTGACCCAGCGCTGGCTTGAGTATGAGTCTCTACGTCCTCTTGCTGCTATTCCGAAGATAGAGCCCGAGGGAGCAGCATTCTTGCATACTCGAGAGCAGGAGGATAGGATTCACAAGTTCCTTATGGGGCTTCGTGATGAGTTTGAGGGACCTCGTTCTCAGATCTTGTCGATGTTGACACTTCCTTCTCTTTATGAGGTGTATGGGATGATTGAGCAGCATGAGCGTCGAGTCCGTATTGCATCACTTCCAGTTGCAGCTTTGACTCCTTCGATTGACCAGATGGCCTTGCAGCTGCTGTAGGGTCCCGTTCAGGATCCTTAGTCAGGGATGGGCAACGCTCAGACCAGCGCCGTCAGGGCGCCCCAGATCAGCGCAGACGGGGGATTCCCGTCAATGTGATTATTGTGGCCGACCAGGACATCTCAGGGCTACTTGCTGGAAGCTCCATCCAGAGCTTAAGCCACCTTCTCGCAGCCGTACTGTTTTATTGCTGAGGTACCACCGCCCACTACCGCCACTCCTGCTACTGCTCCTCCTTGGCAAAGTGATATGGATGCTATCACTTCCGATTAGATATACTTATGTCTGCTCTGACTTCTCAGAGTCTGACTACTTGCTGCTGTCACCACTACAGGTATATCTCGTGCTTTTCACGCTTGTGCCAGTTCATCTCCCCTTTGGATGTTGGACTCGGGTGCGAATGGTCACATGACAGTGAGACCCATCACTTCACCACTTTTTGACGAGCCGTTACATACACAGGTTCAGTTAGCAGATGGAACACATGCCCCTATTGTTAGTAGGGGTACAGTCCGTCTCCCAGATGGCCTTACATTACATTCGGTTTTTCATGCGCCAAAGTTGGCCATGAATCTATTATCTGTACATCAGTTAGCCAGAGATTTTCACTGTGCGGTTGTATTCTTATCTGATTCGTGTTATTTGCAGGACCTGAGTACCAGGAGGATTATTATCAAGGGACATGAGAAAGATGGACTGTATTATCTTGGCAATCCATCTTCAGTTTCACCAATTCCTTCACCTGCACCTGCTTTGTCTTTTTCTGTTCCTAGCTTGCATGCTAGTATTTTACCTAGTAGTTGTCGTTATGATTTTTCGTCACAAACTGTTCAATTGTGGCATGACCGTTTTGGACATACAAATTTTAAATATTTATGTATGTTGTTTCCCGCTTTGAGTAATGCTTGTGTTGGTGGTAAAACTTGATTGCGTTATCTGTTCCCTATCAAAACATGTTAGGGCCAATTATATTCCTCGCATGCACCAGTCCCCAAGCCATTTGACCTAATACACTCTGATATTTGGGGACCCTCTCCCGTTACTGCTCTGTCAGGTGCCAGATATTATGTGACATTTATAGATGATCATACCCGTTGTACTTGGGTCTACCTTTTGCATAGGAAGTCTGATGTGCTCCCTATAATCACTCAGTTTTTACAGATGATTAAGACACAATTCGATGTCATTGTTCGTGCTCTTCGTTCGGATAATGCCAAAGAATATGTGTCTGATGCTTTAGTGTCTCACCTTTCTTCTCAGGGTATCCTTCAGCAACTCACTTGTCCATATACTCCTGAGAAAAATGGTGTTGCTGAGAGGAAAATAGGAGTTTGATAGGGATGGTACGTTGTCTGCTTAGAGGCATGAGGGTACCAAAATCTTATTGGCATTTTGCTGTTTTGACTTCTACCTTTCTGTGCAATCGTACGCCGAGTCGTGTTCTTCAGCATAAGGCTCCCTTACAGGTCTTATTTCCTGAGCGGACACTTTTTTCGGTCCCCCCTCGTGTTTTTGGATGCACATGTTTTGTTCAGGATCGGTCTCCTACTCGTCATAAACTTGATGATAAAGCGATTCGTTGTATCTTTGTGGGCTATTGTCATCAATCTAAGGGGTATCGATGTTATGATCCTATTAGGCGTCGTATGTATCACAGTCTAGATGTTACCTTTCTTGAGCATATTCCTTATTTTCCTTTCAGTCCTTTGTCTGCTCCTCCAGTTGATGATACTCCCTTTGATTTTCCATTACCACAAGAGTCAGAGTCATTGATCACTATCCCTACAGGGTCATCCGTTTTTCCTCCAAAGGAGTCACTCATCCCTGTCAGTACAGAGTTACCAGTCTTTCTTCCTTTGCAGGTGTATGCTCGTTGTCCTCGCTCTCATCACCCTGCTGATATCCCCTCTACCTCAGGCGATGCAGGTAATACTTCTCAGTTTGTTGAGCATATTGATGCACCTGTTGTTAGTACTGATGAGATTACAGGTGCTGAGCCAGTTACTTTACCTGATAAGATATTCTCAGTAGAGGATGGTGATTTAGGGCGTCGTTATCCAAGGCGTGATCGCCGTCCAGTTGATCATATGGTTGGACCGCCAAGATTTATATCCGATCTCTGCTTATGTTTCTTATGGTAATCTGTCTCCCATATTTCGAGCTTATACTATGGCCTTATCAGATACGCTGGTTCCTCGCTCTATTTCGGAAGCTATGCGGGAGCCCCAGTGGGTTCTTGCCATGCAGACAGAGATGGACGCTCTTCAGCGTAATCATACATGGGATATTGTCTCCTTACCTTCAGGGGTGAAGCCTGTTGGCTGTCGCTGGGTTTACACCCTGAAGTTTCTTGCGGATGGTACTATTGATGTTACAAGGCTAGACTTGTGGCGAAGGGCTTTACTCAGGTACCAGGTCGTGATTTTGGTGCTACATTTGCCCCTGTGGCAAAATTGACTACTGTTCGGTTAATTATTTCTCTGGCTGCAGAGTACTCTTGGCCTCTTCATCAATTAGATGTGAAGAATGCGTTTCTTCACGGTGATCTGGACGAGATTATTTATATGGATGCACCACCGGGCTTTCGTGGTGAGGGGGAGTATGCTGGAAAGGTATGTCGACTGCGTAAGTCTCTTTATGGACTGAAACAGTCGCCACGAGCCTGGTTCTCTCGCTTCAGTGATGTAGTCATACGATTGGGGTTCACCAGGTGTCATTCTGATCATACCTGCTTTATTCGACAGAATACTTCTGGACAGTGTGTCATCCTTCTGGTATATGTTGATGATATTATTATTACTGGTGATGATGTTTCTGGGACTGCGCAGGTCAAGATAGATCTTGGGAAGGCCTTCGATGTGAAGGATCTTGGATTTCTGCGATACTTTCTTGGGATTGAGGTTGCCCGTAGAAGCAGAGGTATTCTTCTTTCTCAGAGAAAGTATGTTTTGGATCTTCTTTCAGACACTGGGATGTTGGGGTGCAAACCGGCATCATCACCTATGATTTCAAACCTGAAGCTTACTGCTGAAGGTGAGGAGTTGAAAGATCCGACAGTTTATCAAAGATTGGTAGGTAGACTTATCTACTTAGCCAATACTAGGCCGGACATTTCATTCGCAGTCAGCCGAGTTAGTCAGTTCATGCATAGGCCATGTCAGCCTCATCTTGATGCAGTTTATCATATTCTTCGGTACCTCAAGTCTTGTCCTGGACTTGGGTTGTTTTATGCATCAGGATCTCAGACCGGTTCTCTAGCCTGTTATTCAGATTCAGATTATGGGGGAGTATGTGATGGTCGATCTACTACGGGTTTCTGTGCTTTTCGAGGGACTCATCTTATCTCTTGGAAGAGCAAAAAGCAGACAGTTGTCTCCCGCTCGTTCGCAGAGGCAGAGTATCGGGCATTGGCACTTGGCACATGTGAGATTATCTGGCTACGATCGATTCTTGACGAGTTGGGTTTTTCAGTGACCTCTCCATCCACATTATATTGTGATAATCAATCTGCTATTCAGCTCGCTTCTGACTCTGTACTACATGAGAGAACAAAGCATATAGAGATTGATGTTCACTTTGTTCGGGAGAAGGTCAGCAGTGGTCTTGTTACTCCATCGTTTGTGGGGACCAGTGATCAAGTTGCGGATGTTTTTACCAAACCTGTCACTCTGTCTATTCTTCGGGACTCCGTTGTCAAGCTTGGCTTAGTTGACATTTTTGCGCCTAGCTTGAGGGGGAGTGTTGGAGTATAGATAGTCTAGGTTTATTAGGATTTCTTTTCTCTTTTTTACCCTTACTATGATTTTTATATTTTGCCTAAACTACAAGGATGTTTAAGTCACTCTGTATTATTTTTGGCTATATATACGGGACTCTACTTTGAGTTTGAGTATCCCTTTCACATATTTCAAGTGTTCTAAAGGTTACTAAATTCGAAAACCCTAAAATCACTCATCCTAGACTCTATACAAAATATAAATTATCAAAAATTGGTAGATATCTACAACATTAGGGTTTTGAGAAGCATTCAAATTTGAAGAACAGAATATCCTCGTGTCAATGAAATAAGTTTCAATTTTTTGGTGTTACTGCATGCTTAATGTCGTCGGATTGAATTAAGTATATTCTGTACATAAATAACTGAATGGAAAATAGCATACAACATTGATTTCGTAGTTGTTAATGTGTTGGTTTTTCTGGATGAATATTGGGGTTTTTTCATTTTCATGGATTTTTAAAATTTTGATTTTGCCACAATCATAATTTGGTGTTTGAGTTATGTATTTGTGGTGTTTAAAATGTAGTTTGTGCATACATTTTCAAAAATGGGATCTATTTGAGTTTGAAATTGTTATGCTACTATGATATTAAAATTTTAAAAAATGATTATATTGAATTGTTAACCATGTTATTGGTATGATTTTAATGGGTGGATTTCAATTGCAATATGTATTAGTGTTACTGTATGAATATGTTAAACCATTACTCTATTAATGGTTGTTACTGTGAGGCCTTTGGTTAAATTTGTAGTTTCATATTTGTGGTGCTACCACATAATTGATAGGTAGTGACTTTTACTGTGAGTCGTGTGGTTATTATCAGTTGAAAATGATTGGTTTAATACAGTACAAACCTTGTTTCTGACTAAGTTCGGGGTATCACTGCGATAACAAAAATGTGTCAATGTGATTCTTAAAGCAATAACATGCATGTACTAATTATTTTATTCTTTTATATGATTGAAATGATAACTTAGATTCTAAAAGAATGCATGTTACTATGATATATGGTGTTCACCACAGTAACAATCATGTTACTGATCAACATAGTAACAACCACGTTACTATTCTTATTAGTGTTATGTTTATAGTAACAGTTACTGTCATTGTGACAAATATGATTCAAAAATGATTATTTATCAATACAAACAAACCTGGAATCGTGAGTGATAAAGTGTTACTATTCGTGTAATCTTATTTTTTTAGTGTCATTATATAGGTAATATGTCTAGAACAAAAAATCCATCAAGATATTGGTTGAAAAAAGGGAGTCCCACACAACCTAAACCTCGTGATTCTGCCAAAGTCATAACAAAGAATGTGAAAAAGAAGAGTGTTGTAAAAGGGAAGAAGAAAAAGAGTTACCTATTTCAATAGGTCAAACCTGCAAGCGTCACTGAAGACCATGGAAGAAATAAAGTTACGGGAAGAGCACAAGGCAGAGTTGAAAAAAAAACTCAGTTTTGGTTGTTTTTTGAAGCAGTCATAAGTAACAGAATTGATGCGAAAACATATAAGAAGAGTGATTTTGATGTATATGACCTGATGGTATGTTTCAAAACTAAAAAATCGTGTTTTGAGATTGGGAGAAAAGAAGTCAAATTGAGAAAGAATGATTTTAGTTTGACATTTGGTATAGAGGATGGAAAATAAGAAAATTATGTATCAAATTCGCCTGCCAAAAAAAAATTGGATTGGTGTGCAGGAGATTTCACAAGGACAGGAGGATAACAGCACCAATAATACTAGAGAGATTGATGGAGGTTGTCACTGGGTTAACTATTGATGACCATGGCGATGTTGCTAGGCTATTGTGCTTATACATATTGATCACAGTATTTCTTTGTACAAAAGGACAAACAATAGCATGGGGATATGCTACGTATGTGGATGATTTGGAGAATAGGAAACAGTATGCATGGACACAAGTTATACACAATTTACTCTCATCATCTCTAAAAGAACATTCAAGCAACCCAACAAATGTCATTGGTTGTGTGATTGTCTTACCGGTTAGTGTCGTAATATATCACTGTATGTTACTCTCATGTTGTTTAACAATATTTGCTTTATTTTAGTATTGGTATATACAAGGATCATTGAACCAGACAAAATTGATGAATTTCCAATATTAATTAAATGGAACCTTGGGAAATTAACTGTGCGTGCTAGATTTCGCACAATATAAAAACGAGAACAGATCTCTCCCTTAGTGAACTCAAGTGAATCAGTGGAGTGGTCAACCGCGCTGCTTGGAACAGCCTGTGAGATCCTGTGGTAACCTGGAACGGTAATGGGAGACCCTCGTGGATCAAAGGAACGATCCAGTAAGGCTGAAGAAAGGTTCCTGGAACAAAGAAGAACAAGTTAGAAGGATGCCGGAGTGTTTTCCGGCGTATCCCCTCCGACGATCAAGTCAGTCTTTGAGAGAGAGAAGAAGAAGAAAACACTGAGTATGTATTGTAGCAAAGGTTTTTTGTTGCATACCATCTTGCCTTTTGCGAGGAGTATTTAGACCTCAAAAACTCATGATTGCTGTCAGTGTAGTCAATAGGTGATCATTAAGTACATGCAGTGTGCGCACTGATTCTGATGAGGAATGTCTTTTCTTTTAACTGCTCGGGATCCCGAACAATCAATACTGTGTCATCGGGCTGTCGACTGTTCAATGAGCTCCTCTCGGGGAGAACGCAATAAATGCCCAGCCTTAGAGACATTTATTGTCTTTCATTTTTGAGCCTTACCGCATTGAATGCAGTCTCATCAAGGGAATGGTGTAATTAAATACTTGTTTTCCCAAGTCGCGTGTCAGCAAGGTCATGCGGTCTTTCTGTCTCTGATGTGACACAATATGTCACGCGTCCATTTCTCATTAGCTGTGGCCCCTGCCTTCCTGTACCTTCTGACACCAATTGTGTAAGACGAGGTCATGATAGCTAACCTAGCCTAGCCTCTGCTAGAGCAGAGAACTTCATCCTGGATGAGAGGGGGGTACATTTCGGTACCGAGGAAGAGGTACATCTCAGAACCAAGGAAGAGGTACATATCGGAGCCGAGGAAGAGGTATATCTCGGAAACCGAGGAATATGTACATCTTGAATCCGAGAGGGGAGGCCTAGCGACTGATGTACCATATCAGACCGAAGGTATGTGTCGGTACATAAAAGCGTACTGGATGCCACTCGATCCATGATAAGTACCTCGGGGTAGAGGGGACTTGTGACCCGATGGGTGCGTGATCTCGATAACAAGGATCAGTGATACCTAGGACACGTGTCTTCATCTTGGAGTATTCTGGAACTGTCCCATCAACTGTACCAAGGACACGTGTCTTCATCTTGGAGTATTCCATAAATGTCCCGTCAACTGCCCCCCAGCCTTCGATCTTCTGACACCGGGGACACGCGTTGTAAGGAGACGAAAGGTTTTGCAACAACCACAACTGCTTCATCATTGCCCATAGCCGTTTTTACTGCTTAGGATGTCGTGCGCATTAAATGCGTCATTTCGTGCTTCGCGCCCAATGATGGGATAGATGCTATATATAAAGGGGCTTTCTCTCTTCTTTTCTCATTTCATCGTTCTGAACTTTTCTTCACAGAAAGCCGTTGCCTGAATCTTCGCCAGAGACCTCTGTCCTTCCGTTTGTCAACTGCCCAACCTTTTCACTGAAGCTTAAAAGCCAGCAGACCCATCCTTGCTTCTGAACATTCTTGGAAAGAGTCGATTCAAGTTTTCCAGAAAAACCTCTTTTTACACTCTGGTGAGTCCCAATATCTTCCCTTTCTTTGCCCTTCTGTCTTTTTGATTTTTCGATCATCGGAGGTGTTCTCTGGTTGCCCTTCAGTGACCAATCCCCGGGAAGCCTTCTTGGGGATCTTCGTGGAAAAGACCCCCTCTATTTTTTATCATTTTTTGAAGATGTCTCATCGTCGCCCTGCCCCCGAGAACCCTCAGACTAGTACTTCGAGGCCAGGGAAGTATAAAGTAAAAGGTGGTGAACAAATTAATAGATTTAGGGTTAAGTACAACGTTTCCCCCGAATGTAGACATAGAGGATTATGACCCGGCTATGCACCCTCGTATCCTCGGTACAGAGGACGCAATGCCTTTTTTTATCAAAGCTATCATAGAATGTGGGATTAGGTTCCCTTTGCCCCCTCTGCTTCTCCAGTTCCTCTCTCATTTTCGCCTCTTTCCCGGGCAGTGTTGTCTTAATGTCTTTAGGATAATTATGGGGGTCCTAGAGCTCAATAGGCGTCTTGGGGTAAACGTCGGGCTGAACGATATCCTTTTTTGTTATTCCCTCTTGAGAGTTACGCCTCAACAACACTTCTACCTCAAAGCCAGGGACCCATCCATGTACCTCGTAACTCACCTTCCTGACTCAGACAAGGGGTACAAGGATGACCTACTCATCTTCAACGGATCTTGGCAGAGAGGTGTCGGTCCCGAGTATGACGGCTTGTTATGCCCTTTGGAATGGAGAACGACAAGTACGTCGGTTCCTTCGAGTCTATTATTTTGTTTCTGAGTTTTTCTACGTGCTCATGACCCACTCCCCTCTTTTTGCTTGTGCAGATATCTCCCCTCGGGAAACAGCTCCTCCACCCCGGTCGTTGGTGAACTTTGCGGACCTAATCACCGTTTGGAGATTCACTGGTGACGACGGGCTTGGCCGGGCTGCCCACATCCTCCTCAATTATACTCCCAGATATAAGAAGTTTTCACAGCTTCCCCAACCTTTTGACCCTTTGCGGTGGTCTGAACTCTTCGATCAGGCGGTGGAGCAAGAAGTCGAGGAGAACTTGGAAGAAGACCCCGACCGGGCCTCGGAGGCAGAAGTAGAGGGTAGAGTTGAAGAGCTCGGGGTCAGAGAGGACTTGGTTCCTTCGCACGCCGAGATGAGAACTTCAGGGAGAGATTCGTGGCCAGACTTTCAAATCCTACAATCTCTAAACGCCGAGGACGCCCTCGAGGTAGCCATGTCCAGCACGCCCCGCATTGATCTAGGGTTCCTAAGGCAGAGACAAGCCCTTGCTGCCGGGAGGGGACGAGGGTCGACCGGTGGGGCCCCATCTGCAGGGACCAGCGCCACCCCATCCTCAAGAGTCGTTAGTCGGGGTCAAGTGCGTGACCGGGATCCTCAGGTAGAGGAGGAGAGGAGGATCAAACATAGGCATGATGGCCTTGGCAGGGGATCCAGGGCCCTCTCCGCTCAGCATCAAAGTGGGAGAGGCCGTGGGTTGCCCCCTGTTCCTCAGCAACAACAGCAACAGCAGCAACAGCAACAACAGCAGCAGCGCAGCAACAGCAGACTCCTCCTCCCCTTCCGCCGACAGTGGAAGCCGCGGAGTGGAATCCTCGAGCCACTGATCACATGAACCGAGTGATCAGGGTCGACGATTCCATTTTGCAGGACCCCCATGTCGCCAATGCAGTGAGTGAGACGCTGCATTTTGAGGCCGACATGGTGGCTCACAGGGGGCGATCAACGAACGTGTTGTTTCGCTCTATCATCCAGAATTCCCTGGTGGTAAGTTTCATCTTTGCTTCAGTCTTTTTTTTTTTAGCCGCTTTTCCTTTTAGTGACATGTCTTTTCCTTTGCAGGCCACCCAACAGATCTCCATAATAGCGGCGCGGTATCATGGGGCTAGGATGGACCTCCAGCGGGTCCGAGAGCAGAAGGAAGAAGCGGAGGGTGCCCTTGCTAGTGCCAAGGAGGACGTAGCTGCCAGGGATTCCACCCTCGCAGGGCAGGCTGCTCAAATCGAGCAACTCCTCAAGGATGCCGAGTTGGCTAAGGTCGGCGCTGAAAAGCTTAGTGCTGCCCTTGCCGACGCTGAGGGGAGGATCACAGAGCAGACGCAGCGGCTCTCTGCGGCGGAGGAGGGCTGTTGGCTCAGAGGAAAGCTGTCTGGCTCTGACCTAGGAGCTGGACAGGATCAGGGCCGAGGCGCAGAACAGGAAGTCCGAGGAGCAACTCCGAGAAGAGTTTGCCGATGACGTGCTCCCCGCTCTTGAGGAAAACAGCAAGGAGTTCTTCAAGAAAGGGTGGGACGAGGCGCTCCAGTCTGCTGGAATCCCGTCAGACTCTCCGCTCTTCCAGATGCACAAGTACGTGCCCTCGGCGGAGATGGAACGGGCCGAAGCAGAGATTGCTGCCGAGGGCGAGATTCCAACGCCGATGCAAGTTTCGGCGATAATAGTGGATTTGTCTGACGAGGCTCTGCCGGACCAGGACCCGGACCATAATATTCCTCAGGTCTCTCTGTTGCCGAAGTACCTCCCGCTCTGCCTGCTCCCGAAGCTGCTCAACCTTTCTACGCCGATTCGCCCTCGACGGATGTTTTGGAGATGCCCGGGGCAAGATGAAAAACTTTTTTTTTGATTGTACTTTTTTTTCTTTTTTGTAGCTCTTGGGGACGCAAAGCCCCTCTTTTTGAAATAAAGCTCGAGTACTTATACTTTTTGCGTACATTTTTTTTTTTTGAACTGTATTCAGGGCCTTGCCCATTCAAGAGGCTTGCTCTATGTTTGCTTCGGGGGCAGGAGTCTCGAACTCTGTCCCCAGGGCCTCGCCCTTCCAGGAGGCTTGCTCCTGTATTTGCTTCGGGGGCAGGAGTCCTTGAACTCTGTCCCCAGGGCCTTGCCCTTCCAGGAGGCTTGCTCCTGTATTTGCTTCGGGGGCAGGAGTCCTTGAACTCTGTCCCCAGGGCCTTGCCCTTCCAGGAGGCTTGCTCCTGTGTTTGCTTCGGGGGCAGGAGTCCTTGAACTCTGTCCCCAGGGCCTTGCCCTTTATCTTTGTCGTTGGCAAGCACTGAGGGAGATAAATATTCAAAAATAGTATTTCTTTAGATTCATCACATTCCACGGTCGCATTACAAGTTTTCCATCCATATCTTCTAATCTGTATGACCCGGCGCCTCCGATAGATATCACTTTGTAAGGCCCTTCCCAGTTAGGTCCCATTTTCCCTTCTGTTGGGTCACGGGTATTGGCCGTTACCCTTCTGAGGACCAGATCGCCGATTCGAATTCTCGCGCCTTGACCCTTTTGTTGTACAGTTGGGAAATCTTTTCCTGATACTTGGTTATTCTCAAGGCGGCTGTCTCCCTTTTTTCTTCCACTAGATCCAAATCCAGTCCAAGTTGTCGGTCATTTCCCCTGCGTCGAAAGCTTGGGTCCTTATGGTCGGGAGTCCTACCTCGAGAGGTATGATTGCTTCCATTCCGTAAGCCAGGGAGTATGGGGTTTCTCCTGTTGAGGACCGAGGGTGGTCCTGTACACCCACAAAATGTTTAATAGCTCATCCGCCCATTTTCCTTGGCTTTCTCCAACCTCTTCTTGATTCCATTGATAATTGTTTTGTTGGAGGCCTCTGCCTGCCCGTTGGCTTGGGGGTAGGCAGGGGTGGAGTAGAAATTACGGATTCTGAGTTGCTCGCAGAAAGACTTGAAACGCCGCCGGTGAATTGAGTCCCGTTATCCGACACCAGTGCCCGGAGAATCCCGAATCTGATGACTATGTTCTCCCAGACGAACTTTTTAGCATCTATGTCACGGATGTGAGTCAACGGCTCCGCCTCAACCCACTTGGTGAAATAATCTGTGGCCACAATGAGGAACTTCCTGTTTTCAGGAGCCTTAGGCAGGGGTCCGACTAAATCGAGTCCCCACTGGGCGAATGGCCAAGGGCTGGTCAGGGGGTGCAAGTCCCCCGCGGGTTGCCTGATTACAGGGGAGAACTTCTGACATTGGTCGCATTTTTGGACGTATGCGCGCGCATCCCTTTGCATTCGCGGCCACCAATACCCCTGAGACATGATGCGGTGTGCCATTGATCGCCCCCCAGAGTGCCCCCCGCATATTCCTTCGTGTACCTCATAGAGAAGGTCTTCCACCTGGTCTTCTTGGACGCATAACAAGTAAGGTCCTGAAAAAGACCTCCGATACAGCTTCTGATCCGGAGAGACCCAAAATCTCGGGGCTTGAGTTTTATCTTCCTTGCCTCTTTTGAACACTCCGGGAGGTCTCCTGTTGTTAGGAACTTGAGAAAGGGATCAATCCAGCTGGGCGGCTTGTGTGCATCCTGGACGGCCATTGTCTCGGGAGCATGGTCTATGCAGGATGCGGAAGATATTCTATGGTGATCCTGCGCGACTGAGAGGACTCCACTGCCGAGGCTAGGCAAGCCAGGGCGTCGGCATGCGTGTTCTTGTCTCGGGACACTTGTTTGATCTCATCCTTCCGAATCTTCGGATTACAGTTGTCGCCTGGTGATGGTAAGCCTTCATCCTAGGGTCCCTTGTCTCAAACTCTCCGTTAACTTGGTTGACTACCAGCATGGAATCGCAATGCACGATCAAGTCCGTAACTCCAGTTGCCTCAGCTAACCGAAGTCCTGAGATGAGGGCCTCGTATTCAGCTTCATTATTCGACGCTTTGAATCCCAGCCGAACGGCCTGCTCTGCGATGATCAATCCATCTGAGAGATCAGCAAGATACCGATCCCCGGACCCCTTACTATTTGACGAACCGTCCACACACAAAAGTCATGGCGATCCTCTACAATTTGTTGGAGACGCTATGTCGGGAGGAGGCAGTCTTTCTAGAACGGGATGTTCCCCCAAAAACTCAGCTATGAAGTCCGCCAATACCTGACCCTTTACTGCGGTTCGAGGTTTGAAATGAATGTCGTGCTCCCCCAGCTCCACTGCCCACTTGGAAATCCTTCCGGAGAGTTTCGCTTTCCTCAAAATGGCTTTTAAGGGCTGATCGGTAAAGGACGGTAATTGGGTGCGCCTGAAAATAATGCCTCATTTTCTTGCGTGGTGACCAGGGATAGAGCCAGTTTCTCTAGGGGCAGGTATCTCGTCTTGTGTCCAGGAGCGTCTTGCTTATGTAATAAATCGCTTCTGGCGGTGCTCATGCTCACGAATGAGTACTCCGCTTACGTAAATTCAGACACGGCCAAGTACAAGAAGAGCATTTTCCCCTGGATAGGGACGGATAATGGTCGGAGAGTCCTTAGGTATTCCTTGATCCCAGCCAGGACGTGAGTCTTTCGCATCCCTGGCTCCACATATCCTTCTCAGCACTCTTGATTGCTCCGAAAAGGGTTTGCATTT